>SRMA01027338.1:335253-484990 GCA_007224835.1 Danionella cerebrum
ATATATATATATATATATATATATATATAATATAATGGAGTGTGAATCTGACTTAAGTTCTGGATACCTACATTCAGTCTCACAATCCTACAGTCTCACATACACATTTATTACAAAAAATAAGATAAAATAATGCAAAAGTATCAAAACAACTTTATTGTGAGGTCATACAATAATGCAGTCAGATATTTAGAGTTTGGTTCTTATTTTGAATCATCTGGATTTATATTGTTGAAATGAAGGGTAGTGTGGTATAGAGGCCTATTAAGGCTGCAGTGTTAATTTCCTACAGATGCTTCATGTACAAATAAAAAGAAAATGTTGCAGATTTACTCAGATTTGGACCTTTAGCCTTTTACACAAAAATTACAAAAAGAATAAAAGACAACTAACAAGAAGCAGTTGGGGACGACTTCTGGATGTTTACACTCAAGGCTTCTTACAGATGGACTGCTAGCCACACTGTGTGAGTAAATGCACTTCACTGCAAGCAATAATGATTATAATTAAAAAAGAGAGAAGTATATGATTTCAGCACATGCCAACTGCTCCTTGCATACGAGCGACAGATTGTTCCAAACCAATTAGAGCTCCTTTTGTTTAGTCCAAGTTAAACACACAATCCTCCAAAGAAAGCAAGCGTCTTTTGATTTCTTTTGAGTGCTGGCGAAGGTTGTTCAGCACAAAGGGAGGTGCGGGAACGATGCGCCAGGCTCTACCCAGATGGCTCAGAGGCACTGCGACCTTGTTAGCACCTGCTCTGTGGGCCTTTTGTGTGGGCATGGACATGGGCACAGAGACGGGAAGGAAACACAGACTGCTCTCCTCCCAAACCTTCATCAGCTCTAATGAAGCGGCAGCTCTGCCCATCAACACTATACCCATCAGGATAACCCCCACCCCCCCCAAAAGAGTGGCAAACGGCAAAGACGTGATTTAAAATGAATCAACCATCTCAGGGCCCCTGAAATGTCATTATAATTAGGTATGTAAATCTTCTTATCATCCCCCTGTGCCATGTATTAGAATGACTGCTATAAGCCCTAAGGTTGCCCTAAAAATATTCAATTAATAAATGACTGGGTTTTTGATGAACTTTGATTGTTTTGGGCTGTCTTCCAAATTTACCTTATCAGGGAATGTCACCTTGATCCGGGTCTCAGTGGTCTGTTAAATGGTGTCACAACATCCACCCCCTTTCCTTTAAACTCTAATTTAAGGTCATTTTGTATCTCAAACATAGATTATAGCAAAAGTATCCTTCCTTCCTTACTTCCTTCCTTCATTCCTTCCTTCCTTCCTTCCTTCCTTACACTACATTTTGCCATTCTCATGCACCATTTTCATAATAAATAGATTCCAGCATACAAACACATATTTTAAACCCCATATTCATTTATTAATATTTATTTCAAATGATTTACTTCTAAGCAAACATTACATTTTTAAATGTATTTTTACGCACAATTTTTAGGACAATTTTCCTTTTTTTCAGCTAGCATTTCTCTACTTTCTGTTCTCAACTATTTCTAATAATAGTTTCAGTTTGCACTGAACTTCCTGGCCTCAAGTCGCCTCTGTATAGATATATAACAAAGTTATAGCTAACCCTTCAGAGGAATTGTAGATGAAAAAACACACAAAACCTCTGGATTCATGAAAATAGGAATTTCAAAAATCATTTTAATGAATCTTCAACCATCATAGTACATTGGACTAACAGCACAGGGAGTAAATGGCTGAGTGTTGATTGACCAACAAATTTGTCAGGGTACCAGTGACAAAGATGACAACAGATAAAAAGTGACATTCAAACAACTTAGTTCCAGCAAAATAGCAAACCAGATGCAAAAAATGAACAAATGAAAGCCCAGAGTGGTGGAGCTAATGCACAAACTTGTTTCTGTCCTCAATGGCACCATCATTTATTCAGGAGGTAGAGCGCAAAGACGGCCGCCTCTCATTTGCTTGATACTCAATTATACATTAGTGTACATCACTTGGCAATCTGTTCATATCAATTTAATTGGATTTTAATATTGCCTCTGATCTTGTTGTCCAATTAACAGTACTGGCTGGCAATAAAGCAGAACCACACACTCTGTGACACCTTTGATCCCCACCATATGGAGCCCTTCCATTGATTACCGAGTTTTCAGAAATTTCACTCTCTCAATATGGCCCGTGATGAATGGAAGGAAATGCACATCCCCGACGTGATAAAAATTTCACATTCACTCGCAACTTCATTTATTTTGTTGACATCCTACACTGATTAAAAACAATAAAAAGAGAGCCATGCCCTGAATACGGTATGCAAATAGAGCCCTGGGCAGGCATCTTGTGATGCCAGGGGACTCTAGCAGTCACCATCTTGGCATGGCCTCAAGAATTCTCTTAAAGCGGAAGCTCCGTTTTCCCAAAGACTCAGAGAGATGCTTCTATTGTATTGACTGTCACAAAGCTACACTGCTGGGGAGGAGAGGAAAAAAAAAACATTCAGAGATCATTTTCTCTGTACATAGGGGAAAGAATCTCCTCTTGCATTCATATTTCATAAGAGCTTACATGATTGCAGAACAGAGGCGCACAACAGATTAAAAAGGAAATGGGGAGAAACTGTTCCTGTAGCAACTGTTTCTTCTATCTCCATATTACCAAGCAAACAGCTGCTTTGTACAGAGAGAGAATTTCACCTCCCTTTAGCTCAGGGGTAAGAAACGAGGCAAAAAAATAACCTTCAGGGGAGCAATCAGAGAACCCCCGAATCAATGTAAACGGAGAATTGACCCACTTCAGGTGCAAAAGCTCAACAGTGTCACCAAGAAAACATCTTCCTGATGACATTTCTTCTACTGTTTCTTCTTTCTCTTCTTTCATCTCTCTGGCTCACTTTGTCCTTTGAGGCATTCCTCCCAAAATAATTACCCTAAATGAGGTCTGTGCTGGATTTTGGCTCTATATTGTGAAAGTACTGTGAAGTCACGCAGGTCAACCCCATCTTTTATTTCATAATGTCAGTGGTATAATAATATTTTACAAACTCCTGGCTGAAAGAAAAAGATCACACTCAAGTAATGCAATCCTGGCTTGTTAGATGCTTGGAAACACTTCTGTAGCTTGTGTTGTACCATTTCGAGAGCTTGCAGAAAATGGAGTTTATGTCAACAGATGAATAACTTGTGTGAATATCTTTCTGTTTGGGATCAACATATCCAGGTTTCACCTCCATCAAATATAAGCATTGAAACATGATTTGACCAGGCCACATAGAGTTTGATTTTAGCATCAAGGGCAAGAAGAGAAAGCAGTCTTAACCCTTAAAGTCCAGGTCCATTTTGAGCATTTTTTAACTACTTTTTCAATTATCCTTATAACAGATTTGTTTTGACAAGGCTTGATATTTTTTTTTAACAGAACACCAGCTTCCCAGATTTTTTCATTACAATACACAATAATTCCACAACAATCCTGTTGTACAGAAAGTAGTCTTTTTTTGGAATTTATACACGGGAAAAATATAAAAAGTGTAACACAAACAATTTTTTTATGTTTTAGAACAAAAATGTTAAAAAGTCAACTCTTGTAATGTTGTTTTAAAACCAAAATATCGAAGCTAACAATCATTTTGAAACATTCAAATATTTGAAATTAAAATTAAACAATAGCTGGGTTGCGTCATTCCTACTTAATTCAAAACAGACGCTGTGATTGCCACACACATCTGTGATTGCAGGGGCATCTAGGGTTAAAGTACTCATGACTTCTCTAAAGATGCTGCATTTTTTAAATTAGAAAGATGTTTTTCTGCACAGATTCAGATGACTTAGAAAATAAAAACAAGAATATTCAGTAATCACTGTAATTTTGAAAGTCTTTTAATGGTTGCATTAAACCGATATCTCTAAAGAATCACTCAAATACCTTTTTGTTGGTCAGATCACCAAATATATCAGTTTTATATGAACCAGTGTTTACTCAAATTATATTTCATAGTTATTTTTGTCACGTCTGCAATTCTTTTTTAAATGTATCCACTCCTTTCTCTCCCTTCTCCTACGCAAGTATAAAAGCACTGTTGAGCAGTGGACTATCATTAGAATAATTAATTGTTCAATGAAGTGGCATTTTCAGCAGGAAGTACTCCAGCGGATGCGGTAAGACAGGCATTAACAGAAGTCAAGTCAGCAGGAGAGGGAGGGGACGTATTATGTGGCAGTCATTTCTTATTTTAATTCAAACGCAGCATTATATTTAGGACACACTGTCTATTTTTGAACGTGTAGTTCTAAAGTGTAAAAAATGACCTGTGATCTTCATATAAACTTTAGAATGAGTACTCAGAAAAGGCACATTTTAGATGAAACTCCTTGACCATTGTCTGCATTATCGCGATTCATAGTGCACATATTAAATCTGTGAGGGTACTCACATGATACGAGTATGTGTTTGGGGGGTGGAGCTGGGGGGTTGCTGGTTCACGGTAGGACATCTGCGCCTGCCAGATAATTTGGTTAATTTCTATTCCCTTGAACCTGGAGGTGTTAATTTGAAAGCAAGGCAGCAGAGTCTGAAGAATGCCAATACGTCATCTGAATGATTAATGCAGGCAAGGGAATTGGGGGCCTTTGTTTACTCTTTCATTTTGACATGGCAAAGCAAGGAGGTACAGTGCATGCTGCTCAGAGTTTTGAGGACAGCTTCTGTGGGAGCCTGAACTTGGTGTGCGGGAGTTTATGTGTAACTCCCCACGATCACTGAGCATATCTACCATTTATTGCAGAACTCCGGTAAGAACAATGTATTACAAGTTAAACAAATTATTCTTTTGTTTTTACATTAGTAGCTTAAGCATTCTTTTCCAGATTGTTCATTAGTTAGGCGGTTTAGTTGTGGTCAACAAAATGACAGAATGGCTATAGGGCAGCACCTCTGTGGCATCTCTTGGAATCTTAACTCTGGGTTCAGGCAAATAAAACATTCTTTTGATCTTTTGCCAAGTAGTTAGCAGGCAGGATGTGCCAGTAATGTCCCAAAGCAGTGACTCTTGGCTAGGTTTGCACTTGCCTCAGTTAAGCCCTGTGCCCCTGCACCCCTTCCCAAGGTCTTGAAACAGCTGACTGAGATGGGTCTGCTTTATTGGCCTGAAAACTGTTCCATTGACAATTTAAGATATGATTCTCATCGCATTTTGAGCCCATCTAATATTTATTAGAAAAAAAAGAATATGCAAATTAACATATATTTCAAAAATCTGTAACAGGGTGCACTCTGTCTTCCTTTGTAATAAGTAGTGCTGTCAATCAAAAAAAAAAAAAAAAAAAAAAAAACGAATTAATTGCTCATTTTTGCCATTAATTGGATTTTTTTTGCAGATGCAAGAATGAAACGTTTTGGATATGTAAATGTAAAATGTCAATAATTCATGTTAACTCAAGTCAAATTAAAATTCATGATCTAATTGTTCGCCGAAATTTTTGTTTGTAGTACAGATATGATTAGTTTGTAATCAACATACCTGCAATAAACCATCAATATCCTCCAAATTAACTAATTAATGAGCTTTCCTTTGGCTCAGTTGGTAGAGCATTGCGCTAAAAATGTAAACACAACAAAATGGTCATTCATTAAAAATTTAAGTCGCTTTGGATAAAAGCGTCTGCCAAATGCAAAAATGCAATGTAAATGCAATGAACTGTTGGCTTGAAAGCCATTTTTATTATAATTTATTGATCACAAAAACAAGAAATATAAACACAAAGGAAACATAAAAGACCCTCGTATGGAAAACCTGAATAACAAAAGACTTCTCCAAAGGAGGAGGAATAAACAAAACTAAATGAATTTATGACCAAATACATTGTTCACAAATTTACTATAGTCACAATGAAGGCTAGAGCCCTTTGATCACTGCTTGAATCTTTAATTTGTTTTGTAGTCTTGACCTTTTAATGATTGTAAGCTAATGCTGACCCGCCACCTCAAGTCATAGGAAATTAGTTCACTGCATTTTAATATAGTAACTAAGTTCCTACCAAGTTCCTACCAGGATATGGCCTGTGGCATTACTAAGTTCTGTAGAGTTTACGTGTCTTTAACAGTGCCTGCATATTATTTGGTATGTAAATGTTTGTAAATAATTTGAAAAACGAATCCAGTTCATTTTATGAGGTTTAATAAAAAGCTATAATTTTAGTATTTCACCTGTTTCTTGGGGTTTTGTGGCTTTTGATAAACAACTGTTTTGGTCAACTGAACACTGTATGATTTTTAAAAAAAAATATTACTATAACCTTCTGCCATTAGGTCAGCTGTTGCTCCTTAAAGTCTTTGAGTTTTTCGTTCCAAATGGTGCATTATATATATCTTTTAAAAGGGAATAGAAATGTAATCAAGAAACAGTAAGAAGGTCTAGATAAATCCCTTAATAAAAGAAATCTCACTGTAATTAAAAGCAAAAAATAAAAAGATAAAAAAACTATTTACATTTGATTATGATAGTTTGCTAATTTCATGCAGTGTAATGAGTAACGTGCATCTGAAAGAATGCACTTTGACAGGGCATTTTATTTATTCATTTATTTTTTAATGAGATGATGAATCACTTAAAATATAACTCTTGTCAAAACACATTTGAATAAGATGCTATAAATCCTTAATGAAATACATACTGTATTAGTGTGCGTCCCAGAGGAATTTAACGTGGTGCTAAATCACTCTATAAATAGATCACAAACCAATTAAGCCTGTAATGGCTAATCCATGATGGGCCCATATATGTTAGCCCCCACCACAATCCGCTTTACCATTAAGCAACCAGAGTGATGGCTTCCTCATAGCTCGCCTGTCCACATTCATCTCATTCACCAGAGAGAGAGAGAGCACATCTGTGTTTCCCATCATCTTCGCTTTAACATACCTCTCGGTGCTTTTAAAATTAAAGTGGCTAAGGTTTATAAAAATGCTAGGCTCACCACGAATCAGAGGTCTGACCTGAACTGTAGACCGAGCATTGAACTCGGTAGTGACTTTATTGATAGAACATGTGTTCAAGTGTCTGATTGAAACGTCAAGGGTATTTACACACCTCTGTAGAATCATTAACACCAACACAACTCAAATATAGTGATTGGTATGGTTAGAGGTGTGCACGAATTCTTTCTGGCCCCAAAGAAACTGAGGTGTTAGCTGCAAATCCAGCTTGCCGTCAGAGTTTTATCCTTGGCCTAAGAGCTGCCTGATCAATGGGCCTGTTCTTTTGAACAGCAAAACCCTACTGAACTTTAAACAGCTTCTCACTCATCACATTCTCACCTCAGGCCAAAGCCTGGGAAACGACCACAAGAATCTAAGATGAGAGAAGCATGCGTTTCTTTCTTGCAGAAACGGTTTTGACAAATGAACCCAAATCTTCAGAGAGAATTCATCATATTTTAAAATGAGAAAATGACACGAGAATTATGTGAGGAGTCAGCCACGCTTGGGGTTTAATAAACCACTCAACAAATACCCTTTTGACTGAATAAATGTAAAAGTACTCTGTTCAATTACGCTGGCAAGGTGCAGAATTTAACCCCTTGAGGAACCTAAAAAGCACTAATGTTGCCTGTAGGTTGCCAAAACCCATCACTGCTTACTCACACTGAGCCTCTGCCAAATATCTGGTTCTCCTTTAAATTTTCACTTATTTCTGTGGACAGATGAGAGCATTCCCGAGCACCAATATATTTTGTCAGCGATGCGCCCTTCATTCTAGCCCTCAGTACAGTATATATCATAATACTCACTGCTCTCAGTATCCGTGCTCAAAGCTATGTTCTCAAAGAGCACCAGATCACATTAGATGAGCAAAGGTTACTGGCAATGCAGTAATAACCCTTTAAATGTTGGACAACCTCGATAAAACCCAACCATTCTCAACTCTAACAATCAAAGAGCTTTTCTTCACATGTCAGCGTGAGTGTGTCTATGATCTAGAAAGTATAAAGAGATCCACAAAAACATATCAGAATCCCAAGAAGATAAATAAAGGTTAGTGAATTAAAACTTTGTTATTTAAAGTGACAATCACAAGCTACTTTGATTTTATTTGTGAATCTCAGCCAATCATTTGAGAAGTTTGCTTCCAAAACGTGATAAAGAGTGATGTTTTTTTTACAAAAAAACACAACTAAATTGAAATGCAACACGTCGTGTAAAGGAGTTAGCGTCTTTAGATGGCTTCGCACAAAAAAGGAAAACACTCAAAACAGGAAAACTTTCATGCATCGGTTTCTACAAAAGCGAAAAATCATATTCGTGCAATTAAAAAGAAAAGGAAGTTCTGAGAAGGTGGAAACATGTTGACTGTCATCTGCAGCAAAAGTTTTGAATCGTTTTATAATCGTTCTACAAAGATGGAACAGAATCAACTTTAAAAAAAAGACCTCCGAAGTTAACGCAGACAGACAAAACGAGATTGGAATTTATTTTTTTATGATTTTGAGATGCTTTATGAATGTTTCAAATAAAAATTTCAGCTTTTCTTCAAACAGTCGTGCTAAAGAAAAGACATTTTTACTCAAATTCATCAAAATGGATTTATAGTGTTTCGTAAACAAACTCTTCATATTTGGACTGGCCAATCCTAGACTCTCTTCTGCTCTTCTCTTGAGCAATAGAACATCCACAGACACATGCAAGCTCCTTTCAGAAATATGACCAGCCCTGACTCCTGAAGGTCCTTCTTCAAAGATCGCTGTGAAACATTCAGTGCCACTAAGCTGTCTACACTAAACTGATGGAAGGATCATAATATTACAAGGAGAACTGTCTGAGCACTGCAGCATACTGTGTGCGCCACCATGCTGCAGTGGCATCAGGTTCTGAAAGGTAATTATATCAGCTAATATTATTCACCAGTCATTGTAATATTAACCTGAGGTCCCCAGTCAATTCAATGCATTGTAACAACAAAAACTATGAGCAGAACCTTGTTATGTGGTCAGGGATAAGTTTCTAAGTGCTGCAAGACTGACCTCTTTAGCTGTTCTACATTCATACCCTTTTAAAGCCATAAAACAAAAAAGAGACCCAGAACAAAGCTCAACAATTACAGCCAGGCAGAACTCATGGCTTTGGGGCAAGGTGGACAGAGGAGAGCCCTGCTCGTCTTTCACAGCTGTCTTCCTGTCACACACACACGCACACACACACACACACACACAGACTTAGCCCATCAGGAGCCGAAAAGCTGATACAGAACGGGGAATTCCAAACAAAGACACAAGCAAGTTGTTTCTTGCAGAAACTGGAGTATCGTCTGTTTTAGCAGAGGGCTCCACGGTGCAAAAAAAGCTTTGAGAAGTATCAGCCACAAGCCTAAGGTTGCAGCTTTTCTTTCATTCTTTTTTTTTTAGAAAAAAAAGGGAGAGCGAGAGAGGATAAGGTCTAGCTAATTTTCATTACTTTTCATGAGCATTTACTACCAGATAAATTATGAATTTATCAGCAGATAGGTGAGTGACTTACACCCAGGGAAGCCAAAGTCATCTCTTAGTGACTCTCCATAGTGTCACACTCCACAATAACACTGTAATGTCATTCTGAAATAAAGAAGTTTTGCACATGAGTGGCTCTGCTTTTGTCCTCAGGGTTACTTTATGAAATTAAAATAGAGTGAATGAGAGTCCCTTTGAAGGCCAGACAGATAGAGCTAGGGAATGGGAGAAAGAGAGCGAGAGAGTGGGAGAAAGAAGGGGGCTGGGGGCAAGCAATAGGAGTGCAATTAAAATTGCACACACTGGCGAAATCTTTTTCTTTTAAAGCACAAGTCCTAGTCCTCTTTAGGGAGCTCATCAACCCCTTCTCCTTTTGAAGATTTCACAGCGCGCTTTTCCCCTCTGTCTCTGGTTTTAGGCAGACAACGAGGTGCTGGCCGTGTTTGCTCCTTGGATGCAGGATCATGCATACAATGAAGGCTGAATTAAATGTTCTCAGATGTATGGCAATGTTGGCATGGGCTGCTAGCAAATGCATATTCTTTCCTCCGCTCGATTGATTGAAAACAAAAACCTGCCAGCGAATGAAGAACAGAGGGGAAGTGTTGGGATGAATTCTGGCGTGGTGTTTACAACACTACAGAATGTTTGTTGCTACTTTACAAAGTATATGCCTTATGATATGCCTTATACAGTACTGTGGAAAACTTCTCTTCATCCAATTGTTAATCCATAGGGTTCAGTAGGACCACCATCAAGCCACCTTTGCAACGATAACAGCTGCACCTATCATTGAAAGATTTTCCACAAGATGGGATTTTGGGGGGATTTTTGACCATTCTTCAAGAAACTCATTTTTCACAATGAGAATTCCTAGATTATAGTCTTATGTTTTGTGTGACAACGTGCCTCGATCAAAAACCATGTGTCAATGAAAAAGAGTTTGTTTATTGAAAAAGACCAATGAAAGCTGGCTCTTTTAATGATATAAACGTGAAAGAGCTGTTCGGTGGTGCTCATCCCATTTTCATAGTGACTTCGCACAGGAAACAGGAAAGCGCCACTCTCTCAAATTTCCCCGAACCAGATGAAGAGCACCCTGCTGAGAAGTCATTCGAAGATTCGTAGAAATCTCAATTCGGATCGGTGTGTAAAGGCCTTTACAACATGGAGAAGAACTCCTGCAACAAAGCTCATGGATATCTTTGAAAACCTTAAATTACACACTGGCCACAGTGTAAAATCAACATTAATAGTGTCAATAATATGAATCTACATAAACACCACCACCGTGTTAATAAAACACAATTTGAATTGAAGAAACATTTAGTTTCAACACTGACTGGGGTTTGTTTCAACTTGTGCTGGTTTCATCGCCAGGAACGTCTTGTGTGTTCTGTTTCTGTTGCTCCACCTATCAAATCCGCTGCAGTTTTATGTTACCCCTCCATTTCAGAGACACTTGTGTATATACGTCACTGGAAAAATGATTTCCAAGAAGAATAACCTTTTCCTCATATATGCACATTTACTGTGCAGAGGGAGCTGAGTTTTTTTACGCATTTGCAGCTCAAAGACAAGCATTATGTGAGACATTTGTATCTTCAAATGCAGGCAACTTCCTCTTTTGAGCTACATGCCCCGCCCATCCCTCAGCCAGACTGAGAACAGTTCTTGAGACTACCTCTGGAAGGAGGTTTTGGTAAAGGATTGCTTTCACACGTAATAAATGGTTTCTGGAATCAAGTGTTTTTGAAAACGGAATACAGACACTTGTCAAAAAAGGCCTGTTTGGAAACCATTGACACCAGTAGTGTTAACACTGGGAATGTTCCTGGGGTTACTGCAGAGGACTTACACTGCATTAAAGTCCAGTGGCAGTATGCTTTACACCACTGTTCTGACACTTTGTGTTTGCACTTGGTGTTGGCTTGGATGCTGCTGCTCGAATGTGGAAACCCACTGCATAAAACACCCACTGACCCCACTCTGTCATATGACATGGCCTATCATTTTGTGGTGGAGTTGCCGTCATTTCTTATTGCTTCCAATTTGTTAGAACACCACTAACAGTTGACTCTGGAATATTTAGTAGAGGGGAAGTTTCATGGACTTGTTGTAGCAGTGGCTTTGGTTCCTGAATTGTCAGAATTGCTGTTTGAACAACTTTTAAAATTACAGGAAAATATACAAGAAAAAAGACAGTGTTGCTCACTGCCAACCGTTTCACTGCTGCAATGAGGTCCAGTATCTCCTAAATTTTAAGAAGTCCAGTATCCTTGTTTGTAATTCTACAATAGAGCCTAAACTACAACACAAATGGGAATTAAAGCACATTTATTTATTTGACATTTTCAGTTTATATATGCATTCATTGTTTTTGAGTAAAACATAATTTTTTTCTCATTTTCACTTTGAATTTTGTCAGAAATTCTTCCACTCTCATTACATCCCTCCATCTCATTAATTGTTGTTCAGAGATTGGTGAGACCACTAACCTTGCAAGAATTGCCACCCATGATTTTCTCACGAGGCTAATGACAAATTCGGTTTGGAGAGGAACTGGAATGCTTTTTAAAAATTATTAAATTACAATACTGGAAATTTACAGGAAAATACTAATACTGGAGGACAGTGGGCAAAGGGGGGTAGGATTAGTAACTGGACACCAAAACGGGATACTGACAGGCTTGATTGGAGTAAACAACAATACTTCTATGAAATATCTCATTGTTGTTTACTATTTTTGTTATTAACAGTAGGAACTTCACATCACTTTCGTTCTTCATTGTGGTCCTTGCACACAAACTCATGTGTGCAGAAAGGCTGCATTGAATAAATGCGAATAAATGAATAACACTGAGTCAAAGTCATTGGCAAATTATGTTTTTGAAAACACGTTGCTGGTCTCTACATTTTCAAAGATGGATCACATTACTCAGGCATGATGTTCCAAAACGTGTTGTATGCTGCACAAAAGAAGAATGCTTAAATAATATACTAGCACTTTTTTATGCAAATGTAATTGCTTGCAAGCTTCAAAAAGAATGTAAATGTACAGTAAAGAATTTTGAAAGTTGTGTTTCATGCTCTATTTTCAAAGTCTTCTGAAACCATTAAACAGCTTTATGAGGAACAGAATAAAACATTAGTCATTATTATTCACTTACAGTTTTAACATATGCTCTAGCTTTCCAAATCAACCAATTCTAACTGGTCCTCTACTAAGTTTGAATCATCACCAATACTCAAAACCTCGACCTGTAGCAAACCTTATTTTAATATATCTAATATATATGAAAGCACCTATGATGACAACTTTTACAGCTGATAAACTGCACATCGCATATTATATCCTTTTAAGTTTTAGGAAGCTGTACTGTTTTTGTGCTTCGCTGTCTGTGGGTTGAGCGTGCAGATGGAGCCATGTCACTGAGGAACACAGTAATGCACAGAGATGCATCATCGGTCTGACACATTAAACAGCATTTCTGTTTTTTTAACACTTCTTTAAAGTGAGTTGTTCAAAAGACAATATGGAATGTTTCCAGTGTCCAATGAGCCGTATCCAGAAGATGTTGACCTCTGACTCACACACAGGCTGTCTGTTCATGTGTGTATTTGTTGGAAGGTCATGAATAAGAATCTTTATGGAAACGCATCAAGATAAACCTGCTTCATTTAAAAGCAGGACACTGTTTCATCTAGAGATGTGCGGCATCACTATAAAACACTCGCCATCCATTACATGCTCAGCCTTCTGATGGGACTGCGACATGGCATTAAAGTTTTATAAATGATAATGTATGCATCTATGTTAAAATCTGGCCACAAAGCTTCATTATTGATCTCTTCCTCACATCTTACCAAGTTAATTGCTAGGTCAAAAAAGCAATTTGTACCATCCAAGAACATACCTCTCTCTGAACACCTTCCACATTATGCAAAAATGGCAGATGTTGGCAACTCCTCCTGAATGTGGTAGCGCAAGTGTGAGAATGATGGATGAAGTGGGAAACTATGAATTTAGACAGCAAAGTTCTTTAATTGATTTATTAAGTTGTAATTTTCAATAAATATGTTCTGTTAAAATGAACAGCATGTAAGTTTTTACCATTGCTGATTTTATTCTTGAAACAAAGCAATTTTTGTTAACATGATAAGAACAAGATTGTGCATATAAACTGCCAATGCTTTACATAAATGCACAATATAAGTCATAAAGAGGGATTTCACACGTATGTATTGTGCTGACTATGCTTGGTTTTCCTAAACAAGTAACGCTGACAGAGAACACAAAAACTATAATTTTATAAAACTCAGCAATCATGCAAATCTCCAAATTCAACATGTGTCTAAAAACATGACAAAAACATGTAATATGTAAATAAAATGCATCAAGTATGAAATATATGAGTTTTGGTAGAACTTCTATTTTGTTAAAGCAACTGTCAATGCTACATATAAATGCACAAGATAAGTTATTATAATGCACAATATAAGTGCACAATGGATGACAAAAGCATATGAGATGTAAATAAAATGCATTATGTAGGATCATATATGGGCATTGCTAGAGCGTCTACCATGTTAAAGCTACGCTACACATAAATGCACAATATGTCATGCAACAAATAGCGAGGGATTTCACACTTTTGTATTGTGCTGACTATGCTTGATTTTTCTAAACAATAAACAATGTTAGACCACACAAAACCTCTAATGTTACACAACTTAACTGTTATGCACATCTCGAAAATCAACATGCGTCTAATACCATGACAGAAACATATAAGATGTAAATTAAATGTATTGGTTGAGTATTGTAAATAAAATAAAGCATTCTCACCAGGTATCCTTTTATTTACTCAGGAAAACATCAGTGACTCAATGACCTTGGGCAAATCACATGACACGTTGAGGGTTAAATATGATTGGACAAAAAAAAATCTACTGATAAGACACCCACAGGAAGCAGTAGTCAAAAGAAATGCTAGATATGAAATGAATAGACAGTTAATAAATGCATTTTCATGGAAAAAGTGGTAAACTTATGCTACTCAAAAACAAACAAACAAAAAAAAAAACGGATTGAACATCAGAAAAGTGTGCATTGGACTCTTTAACTCATAGCTTTGTTGCTAAGTCATATTCTTGCTTAGAATATATTTTTAGCATCATATCATAATAATCAGTTATTCGCAGAAAATACTGAGAAGTGTCAGTGTGCATTTACACAATAACAAATTCAACCGTTTATGAACAAAGCTCAGATTACACCACTGCACATTTTAATATAAGATTAATTCCAATCAGCAGAAAGCCTGCTTTGTATTTTTACTGGTGTTTGAATCTCAGTCAATCACAGGAGTTTATGACCTTGTTGATGCAGTATAACTACCTTGTGTCTTGTTGCTGTGCTCATGACAAGTAATGGTCTTAGTTTTAGTAAAACAATGGTTGCTAGTTTTACAACTTGATTTGATCATCTAGATGTGCAACACACATAGTGAGTGTCTATACTCTACTTTTAGCTTTCTTGCATGTGATGTTTTTCACAGACATACTCCAGGCACAAGGCCACAAGAAGCTAAGCTGATGTCTCTGTGTGTGTGTACACATGTGTATGCGTGTGTGTGTGTGTGTGTGTGTGTGTGTGTGTGCGTGCGTGTGTGTGTGTGTGTGTGTGTGTGTGCTTTCACTGAGCGGCCCAGGGCATGGGGGTATTTCTGTGTGTTGACTTCTCAGCCAGATCGAGAGGCATTGAAGGGGACAGGCCACAGCTTTCAGCAACATGTCAAATGGACACATTAACTCATAAAATATCCTCTGTGCACATGAAAAATGTAGGCTGACTCCAGGAGATGGGTATGTATAATTGATTCCAATAAGGAACTTTTCTCTGCCAGGGACCATGCACTTGGTTTGCCAGCTGCTGTGCTGGGAGATCAGAATCTAGGCCAAAAGGAAGAAGAAAGGTGCTCTGGACACTGCCTGACCCAATGCGAGAGAATAAAAGATGAAGAACACACTACATCAAACCCCAGGCTATGATGCATGAGCACAGGAAGGGATTGTAGCTCTACAAATGCAGCGCATCACTAGCATGTATATGAGACGATGCAGGCACATGTAGGGCAGCTCAACACAGCAAGAACTTATAGAAATTTGATCTCGTGTAGGTGAGACTGTAACTTTCGGTCTTTCGTAAAAGCCTGAGATAACCAGGTTGATGCTTAAAAAAATAAATGCGTAATAAATTGTTATAAAAGGAAGTGAATATATTCACATTCAATTTGTTTTCTGGGTTTATTATCAAAAGTGAAAAGAGATGCAAAGCGATGTCTATAATGACAATAAAAATCATATCATAGTAATTTTATCTACTCTGTGGGCAGCATGGCATCAAAACATTTGACTATACACTAATGTCATGTTCCAATTCTGGTGCACTACTGTTTCTTTTGGTGCAGAGAAATGCATTTGCTATACGACAGGAAAGGAAAGATATTTCCTGTAGAGTGTGGAGTGGACCTGATGTCAAGCTGATGTCAGAAATCCAAAACAAAATGATATAATTTTTACCTTTTTTAAATTATGTACTTTTTTATTTGTACCTTTAAAATAATGAGAAAACATTATAGTAACAACAAACAAAAGTTCTTCAACAAAACTAGAATTCACATGCTAATTGGATTCCCATGGGATTGAGAGCATGAGCATTTGAATATCTGGTCATGTGATTTAAACCAGGTTCAGGGGATCTTTTCTCTGTTAGATGGTCCTAACTGCACCTTTGTGCAACACAAACCATTTTGATGAAGAATGACTTTAGAACACAGAATTCATCTTAACTTTAAAAAACAGGACCATAATAAAAAATAAAAATAAAACATAAACATTACTCAACGTAGTATTTTCTTGTACCATCTATGGTGGTACAATATTTTTGTTAAGAATGAGATGCCTGTTTGACTTATTATCAGACTATGTGAGTGGAGCAGCCCTCCTCGCTCAAGTCCTTTCGTTTTCACCCCACTCAGGCATAGCCCCCCCCCCCCCCACTCAGGCATAGGTTTTTCCCTTGCTACACGCTCTCTCTTTGCTCCATACTCATCCACTTCCCCCTTCGTGATGGCTCCAAAATATTTATGCAAGGGTTTTGCTAATTTCATCATCAACTTGCAGAAACAAAAAACCATCATGATTTATTGACTTTTGTGAACACATATGAAACATAATTCACATTTTAAGTAGAAATTCAAAATTATGAAACCATTACAATAAATAAACAATAGTGGCTATACATCTCTGCTTTTTAACTTGCTCTGAGTTGCCTTTAAACTAAAATAATACTGTAGGCTATGTGGATACATCAGAGAAATTAAATCTGTGAAGTCGCGGCGGGGCACATGGGTAGGCGGAGTCAAGCGACTCTCCTTGAGAGATAAATACGGCTTTTAGAAAATTCGATCATAGCTCCCTGGAAAATCAACCCCAATGATACCAAAGTATCATTCACGAAAAAAAAATTTGGGGAATAAAATCGTCATAACTCATATGCAGTTTGAGTTATGATTAAAGGATTAAAGTTAAATCATCCAAAAAAAGTAACCCAAATGAACCCAATTGCTTACCGACCTGTAAAAATTCATAACATGCTAATAATTAAAGATGCAAGACTTACCTTCGGTTTAAATCAGAGTGGTTTCTGGAGTTATCAGAATTTAACAATAGCTAAAGAAATAAGGGTTTATAGTGAGTTAGATACAGCCTTATCTTTGAGATTTTTAAAAGAGTCGCTGCACTCTGAATGAGAGATCTAATGGTACTCTTTGTGACTGGCCATCTTTAATGAAAACATACAGTAGGTCAAATAAAAAGAGTGATTTTCACAAAATTTAAATTACTTACAGACTAAGTCACCGTTGGCTCTTCTAAATGAACCCAATTGCTTACTGACCTGTACAAACTCATAACATGCTCATGATTAAAGTTGTATGAAATTCCTTCAGTTTAAATCACACTGATGTTTGAGTTGGAAGAAAATCAAACTACCATCAATATGCAAACACAGATCAACACCGGCTTTTTCTCATAGATGTCAGTTAAAATTTTATTGTGTATTAAGTGAATTAAAGTGTGAAGCTGTTTAAGCGGATTTCAGATGCAATACTAAGAATTATCTCACTGCAATTCAAGGAACATGTTGTTGTATAGCAGTCCTTACGCTAAGATTCAAACCCACAACCTTGTCTTTATTCGAATGATCGCACCACATGAAGGAAACTTGTGGTTAAAAGCACAATTTCATGTCGATTTGGAGTACTGTCTTTACTAATAAACTGACGAATCCTATACATTTAAAGACATTCTGATTATGCAGCCACTTACTCTTCCAAAGATAAAAAATACAGACATCTTCATTTAACTGCAGTAAAAAAATGCCCTGCAGATATTCTGTTTCTTTGAAGGGGTTTAAACTGGTTTATTAAGGCTTTTAGCACTCCCCGAAACAATCGTGCCACCCCCAGGACAAAGGTCCTGCCAGTTGCATCTACACACAGCAATTACCCCGGCCAAATCAATGGCCATTGTTTCTTCTGGTAACCTTTTGAATAAATCAGGCTTTAGCTTGAAAGTAGTTAACTCCACCATTCCAACAGCCCAGTCTTCAAGGTCATTATCTGATTTAGTCAAAGAAAAACATTGTGCCTTTCCTCCTCTTGTTATTTTTTCTTTTCGTTTCCTTTTTTCTCTCTTCTCGCAGTTGAATGGCAACCCCTAATCAAGTCTTGACTGAACACAGATTTTAATCACCCATCACACAGGGCTGCCAAATTCCTGCAGGCAAATAGCCATGAAAAATTTACCAGCAATTTCTCACTTTGTACCATGCAGCGATTTGTTTGTGCTTAAATGTATAAAATGATATATTATTGAGTGGTCAGTGAGCAGGCAGGCAAAGACGAAGAAGACATGGACTGATTCCAAGGTCAGAACTCGATGCCGGGGGACTAAACAATCAATATCATGTGGTCAATAACTTCTTTATTACTCCACCATCACTTGCAGCAAAATTATTTTGGAGCTGAAACATATGTTGAAACTGAAATAGGGAGTTGAGTTGAGTGCACTAAAGAATAGTAACACATCTTTTTTTAGAGGGGTGGGGTTGTTGCAGTGGGGTGAACGGAAGTGCCCATCAGTACTCCTCTAACCTTCTTTCCTTTCTTATTAAAGCATGGTCCCTCACAAGGGGCCAATTATATGATGCGGTAAGCATACGAACCTGTGTGGCAGCATGTACGATGACAGTCACCATCCCAACGGTGCGCCTCTGTTGGGGTTTACAATGCAATCCCTGTACTCTATAACTGCAGCACCTTGGGTGAAGGACACAGAGATGCAATAAATATGGATGCAAAACCAAAAATAATATTATAATAGTACATAAAAGATGCCACCAGCTTTCCTTATCCAGCAGCATTCAAGTGGCACTTTACTGTAGCCTGTAAAAGTGCTTTATCACCTGCCAGCGCATGCAAGGAAAATGGAACAACAGGAGTACCAGGTTACAATAAGCCACTTTTTGAACATTACACTGCATTATTTGTCGTTAAATGTTTAGAATTATACATGTATTGTTTAGCCTATTTTACGTCAGAAATTTTTCTATGATTTCATTAATTATCTCCACAAACAGAATCATGTCTGGGTCAAGTCGGGTGTATTTGTATATTGCTTTTATGCAGGGTCTTATTGTTTATTTGATCTGATATGAATGTGTTTTGAGGGACAGAATGGCTCAAGTAATGAGTTTAATTATTTGGTAGAGGCCATATTGAAAAGACATGAAAAAGGTAACCACGATAGGGCTACAAAAGCACTTACACCTAAAAAATTTCATTCCACCATAAATCATTTAATGGTCACCATTATCATTTGAGTTTTTTTCAATGTTTATAATAATGGGAGTGAATGTTATACAGTCAAATGAAAACAGCTTCCCTTGAAATCCAAACATCTTTGACAACATTTTATATAAAGGTGAAAGCATGAAAACACAGAATTGGAAAAAAAATTCTAATCATACTCTGATAAAAAATTGGAGTGTGTTATCATCACTCTTGCTCTCTTCCCAAAAATCTAACATATAATTTTGAATGTAAATAATTTGTTAGTCGGATTAAAATATAAATCACTATAATGACCATATATAGATCATGCAATTTCAGTAAACCCTTAGAAGTCTGGGGCCTTTTTGAGCATTTTTTACTACTTTACAATCTGCTCTAATACATTATTTTTAAACCTGATATCATTTTTTAGAACAACCACAGCTTATCTCTCTTTCTTTTTATACAAATATTACATTACACAATAATTCCACAACACTTCAGAGTATTACATATTGTCATTTTTATTTCACTGTAAATATCTCAGAAATTGAGAACAAACTGTTTTTATGTTTTATAACAAATGTCAAAAGTTTTGAGATAAAATACAATTTCAAGAAACTGCGATGGACTGGTGACCTGTCCAGGGTGTACGTACCCCTGCCTCTCGTCCAAAGTTAGCTGTTTATAGGTACCAGCAGACCCCCTTAAACCCTAAAGGGGATTAAGTGCGCAAACAGATGAATGAAAGAATTCATGAAAAATCCCAAGAAAAAGCAAATATGAGGTCATCTCATTTTTTTGTGCCAATGTGCTTTTTTTGTGACAGAACTTTGGAAAACACAAGCCATATCACAGGGTTTGTACATCCAAGGGTTATCCCTTCTTTTCACCACTAGATAGCACCGATTTGGGGTCTGTAAAATGAAACTGAAAATCATGCATTTTCTCACATTTTCATTTAAATTTCATTTAATGTCATATCTCTTGTAATGTTCTCTCGAAAATATCAAAACTAATATCATTTGAAACCTACATATTAGATTAAATCCCATTTTTAAATCCAATAGATTTGTTGCGTCATTTCTACTTTTTTAAAAGAGCTACTGTGATTGGTACATACACCGGTGTGTGCAGAGACGACTAATGTTAACCAGGTTAAAGTTTAAATTGTATTTAATGGTGAAAATATGGTTAAGTCATTAGAGCTGAAATAGGACAAAGTTTAAAAGGATTTGACCAGTTTTCCAGGTTGATTCAGAGGGGGTTTTGTGGGCTGTTTTTGTATGTTCAGCATTTTTTTCTGTTTAAGACCAAAGTTTAAAGTAAGGGCTCAAAGCGTCTATGATGATATAGATGTTGAAAATTATCTCAGAAGAAGAAAAAGTTTTAATACATAGATCAGTATTTATCGAAACACATTTTTTTTGAAAGTATGAATTAAACCATGGCTAAAAATATGCACGGGTGCATGTTTAAACAATAAATCGAGAAACACTTGAGAATTCGGGCATGAGCTTTTACAGACGGCCTCTGAGTGGGGGCTTCAGGTGATCCGATTGTTCATTATAGGACCCCAGGTGAGGACTTCACTCAGTGGAGTAATCCATGAGGGAGAAGAACAAAGTCTCCCTTTGACTAATGGCTCTGCGGTCAGTTACTCTTTGGACCTGGTTCAAATAAAGAGAGAGAAAACCAACCGCAACATCAATGGTCCCTGCCATGGAAAATTCTTCTTTCAAAGAATGGCCTAGGAAAATAGCTTTAGGTTTTATTGTTCTATGCGGAGGAATGCTTTTCTTTGGATGTTTTCTCCTTAGGTTTCATTTTGTCATTTGATAAATTTTCATTTTTATTCAAATCTGTTGGAGACAGATTTATGTGCACTTCTCTTTCATTTTTATTCCTCTTTCCATTATTTTATTCATTTTTTTTCAATAGTAATAGGTGGTACATAATAGATTGTAGTTGCTGCAGATTTTTCTCCAGAATCACAAAAAAAAATATTTCATACATCAAACACTGTTGTATAACTAAATAAAAAGCAACAATGGTGGACTTTGAGTATAAATGAAGTAATTAAGTGCTGACAACGAAAGAACATTAGCATCGACCTTTGTCTTGCAGGTATGAAATTACAAGTAATCTCAGGTCTTCAAGGAAACAAAAAACCATAAGAAAAAGAGCAGGAATGTAAAAGGCTTCACGGATCCTTGTGCACTTTTTCTTGTTTTTTTTTTCTTCTTCTTTGTGGAAAGAGTGAAGGGCTCAGAAGTGCGGGCCGGTTATGTGGGCAGTCTGTGTTCAAGAAGCTACTGTAAGGTCTTTAAGATCATAAACTGGGTCAGACAAAGTGAATGTTGTTTTAAAGAGAGCACACCCTTTAATATCAGCCTTTCCTCTCTCTTTTTCTGACTCTAACAACCAATATGAAGTAAGGGGATATTATAAATATGAATTATATTAAATTTATTTGATAAATTTGAAAACAAGGGGATTAAATACATGCATAAATAAGCTAGACATTAAAATATTTTGACAGTTCTGTACTGTATTGTCAAGGCAGTGATTTACTGGGTCTTTTAATTGCATCTTTGTACAATTAAGCATTGCAAAATTTGTAATACAGGAACTTTCTGTAAAATAAATTGCATTGTGGGCCTTTTGAGCTTTTTTAAATTATACTTTTTAAAATCATATATTATTATATTTAATACTAATAATTTCACCTTAAAACAGCTTTTGTGGAAATGCTTGAAATAATTTTTTACTACAACCATAATTCCAGAACAGTCTTAAAATTGTACAAAAGTTCGATTTTGATTAGCAAACTGCAAAAATCTCTTTTTATATTTTATAACAAAAATCAAAAGTGTGTACTTATAGATTGTTCAACAATCTGTTATTTCTGTATACCAGCATTTGTTTTAACTGTTATGCTTACAGCTTTAATGATGTTAAATAACTATTTTACTGTTCGTTTATTGTAAATAGTTATTAAATAATCATTACAGTGAATTGGACATTGAAAATGAATAGCAACTGCGTAACACATCTTCAGTACACATTAATAAATAGCAATGCATACTGAATGTTTTTATTTAATTGATTTACAAGCCTTCTACATGGATAAGGCTTATTTGCAATATGCCAAATAGGATGAGGCTCATCCATCATTAGCACGACAAAAGCAATGAAACAATGACACAGGGCACTGACCTTTAATGGTAAACGAATGCACTCAAAATATAAGACAGAAAGAAATACAACATTTTTTTTTCTGGCACCCAGAGTGGCATGTCAAAAAAGAGATTTACTTATAAATCAGGAATGTAAGTGACACAAATAATCCCAATCCATCCAGAAATGTTTTATTTTCTTTTTCAAAACCTGTTCCCCTTTTCCTTGCGAAGGAAATTGGCGGAAAACATCAGCACAAGAACAGCTCCTCCAGCTTAACGTTTCTGAGCAGCGATGAATCATTCAAGGCTTAATGTATTCAGGACAGGCCAGGACCAACTGCGGCTATCAAAGGACTTGGTTGAATAACTGTAATAACTGGAAAATTATTTTGATAGCCTGAAACAATCTTATATATCACAGAACTTTATTAAAATAATATCAAATCAAATTAGCCTGTATCCCCATAATGAATTAAGTAACAGGTTACGCTGATATTAATCTCGGCTAGCTCGCAGGCATTGCGGCAGGAGCATTTAATAAGCTGGTCCCTGTTGCTCTGAAGGGCTAGAAATCCTCGAGTACCCGTGCTTATTCAGGGAAAAATACATCAAAAGATTTAGCTCCCTCTCTAAATAATGTGCCCGTTTTCTCTGCCTTTGGTGAAATTATTCATAAGGAGAAAATCTTGGTGAAATCTCACGAGGGTTCTGATTAGCAGCTGACCCGTGGGGATGGTGCGTATCATAATCCCCTAAATGTCTCACCATTCAAACCCCCTCCTCTCCGCCTCTACCCATGTGCTGAGGAGCAGACCCTGAAATAATAATAAACTCATGTTTTCTCATGTCGGCTCTGTGCAGGCGGGCCGTGTGGGAGTCTCGCTGGGCCATCCCTAAGTTCAGGTGCAACTGAAGATGCTCATGCTCTCTCAGAACCCCGCCTGTCTCTCAAGCCATATCCTCCCCCTCAGCTCTGCTCCCTCTTGCGCCCTTCTTTGGATACTGTCCATTTTCAGGGCTAAGAACCTGCTAGAGGCTCTTTAAATTTTTTAATAGAGCCCAGATGAAGCAGTGCTGGTGAGAGCAGAAGACAGCTCGTGTCAGTTTTTCCCTGAGTTCCCAGAGGCCTAGTAGCCCTGTAATGATCTGGTAAGGCTACAGATTAAAGTCAAGCTGGAGTCCAAGAAAAGGGGGGAAAGAGAGCTGCCATCTCCTACACTAACACACACACACACGCACACACACACACGCACCCACACAATCGCCCGCTCTATCTGGCACTTACAGACTCACACAGAGGCAAACTCGGTTATCTTTCTGTCTCTATTCCTCCCTTTTTCTTCTCCTTATCTCCCTCTTCCACTCTCGTGCTACTTCTATTTGGCTGTTTTATGTCTCTCGCTGGTCTAGCAGTCCCTGCTTCTCTCTCCTGGTGGTGGTGGAGAAAAGGAGGCAGTTGGACAGATGAGGGCAAAGAGGGCAGATTGTGGTCTATGTCGCCACTGTTTTTCTCTCATCCTTCCTCCAGCAGGCCTTTTTATGTTATCTCCAGGTTATCTTTCCTCCTCAACCACCCCCTTTTTCCTCTCCTCCTTCTCTGCTCTCCCCTAGGTCTGACCGACTTGTTGTGTTGCCCTGCAAACTGTGCTACATAACCGTCCTCGAGGGTGGACACTAAATCTTTTGATGCTAGCATGGTGGTGATAACATCTGAACTGGGGGAGGCTTCTCGGGGCCTGCTTGACAGATGTAGCAGGCCTTTTAGGATTTAGAGCTGAAGCATATCTATTACGGGTGCTGCTTGGCAGACCCATATGGTAATCTCTCATGAATTTCTGTCCAAGTTATCACTGGCCTGGGACATGTTTCTGCAGGAAAAAGGAAATCGTCAAATCTGCACCTCTGAAGATGCAGAGACCAGGGTCTTTGGACCAGAGGCATATGCACTGGTGAGACGCAATCCATGGCCATCACAGATGGTTTAGCTTTGTACAGCTAAGTTCATATAGATATGTGAGACAAGACCAATCCTGTTAGAAACTCATTTGATTGCCATTCCTGGTGTCTTCCTCCAACCCTTGATTATTTTGTGAGTAATACACACAATCATACATAACAATTTTCAACTCAATTTATGATTTGTGGTATTTCTGAGCTCATTTTTTCGTGTTCAGGATTAGTATGATTCTGGAGCTTGCAGGTTTTATCCAAGCACCTAAATAATTCCGTCCACCCCTTACATCAAAATACAACTAGAAAAAAGTTGTGGATTTTGGTGCATGATGCAGAGAAACTGTTACCTTTTATGAGAGATCTGTAGCGTAAATGTAAACAGAGGAGGCTGTGAGGAACTTTTTGATCGAAAACACATCAGTGTAACACTTGTGTTTTAAAGACGGCAAAAGGGCTTTATGCTTACATTGTTGGATTTGGTAAGTGGCTTTAGATTAAGGATGGACCATTTATCGTTCAGTTTTTTTTGGACCAACCTCTTCCTGCCAATCACAACCAACAAGTACAATGATAACAGTTACTGTAGTTCTCTTTAGCTGGCAAAATGTGTGTAGTGTTCTAAACGATTATAATATGTAAAGGAGGGGTTTGTATAAACAAGTCACATCATGTAGGAGACTTTAGTTTGTAAAGACTCCCACTAACATAAAATGAAACAAAATCATAAAATGGGCTCTCTAAAAGGATTTGACAACTTGTTTATTTGACTTCAAAGTCATTTATCTATGTAAAATGTGAGTTTTTATGTGTTTGATTGGTTAAAACAAATTCTAAAATGTTACTTTCATCTGAGACATCATGGGCCAAAAAAGCAGCAGCTGCATTTTGAGAATGTTTGAAATTTTATATTTACATATTTAAAACTGGTAAAACATGGTCTTCTGCCACAGCTAATGGATGATGCTTTATGGTACTGGAGAATGTTTCACTGTAGCTTTTGTGAGCAATCACAGGAGGCAGAAATTGGGGACTGTGATGTCTGTGATGTTGGCAAGAAGGAAACAAGCATCATTACACTGTAATAAATGACTGAAAATTGTAGTAGCTCAGATGCCAGTCGTTGAATGCAAGGTTAAAATTATTTAAAAAGACACTGTTATTTCACTCCATTTTACAGTACTCATACAGATTGCATTTTTAAAAATCAAATTCCAGAAACTTTCAGTGTGGAACTTTCTGATCAAGAGGCAGGAGCTCTAACCATTGCAGCACCCTGTTACCTCCCCCTTTAACTCCACAATCACTGCATGTTTCTGAAAAACAGATAAAAATGTAGCTTTAGGTATAGAATATTTTTTATAAAATGAGCATTTTTTTCTTCAAAACATTGAAAATTAATTCTCACAGGTAAAAATAATGCAAAACAAAGCAAGTTTATTTGCATTGCAGATTTCTGCACTGTAATTCAAAGTTCTGTATAGGAAAAATAAACATTTGAAAATATGGCCAACAATAGCTTTTTTATAGCCATTTAGCCAGTACACCAATGTTGAAAATACACAATATGTGACAGATATGCAAATATATAATTTCAGTAATTTCCTGCAGATTACAGTGGTACCCCTAGATACAAAATTAATCTTGTCATACAAACGATCAGAAAATACAGCAGAACTGCTTGTGTTTGTTCGTATCTCGAAATTTTCTTCGCATCTCCAAGCAAAAGATTTCTTGCAAGACCTTTCGTATCTCGACCATTTCGTAGCTCGAACCATTTGTGTCTCGGGGTACAACTTTATTATGGTCTACCCATGCAAGTTACCAATGCAAACAGAAAGAGAGATTACAACTACATCCATGTTCATGTCTGTCGGGGGGGGTTAGAATTACTCAATTTCAAAATTTCATACCCAATATTTGATGTTATGTTATATGGTGTGTTTCGACAGCATTTGTTCCTGCTTGAGTTTTAGAAAAGTAGAGGAGATGGCGTAGTTTCACTTTTACGAGCAAGACTTTTCAAAGGAACTGAAGTGCAGCTGCATGCTGAACCATCCTTAAGAAGTTCTATACAGATGGATGAGTTTGACCATAAGACAGACAAACAAAAATACAGGCTGTGGGATACAAGTGGGGTTTGAAAGATATTGTAGATGATAGATACATGGCTTTGTTGAAAGACTCAAGGGAAATGCAGCTTCTTCCTGTGTGTGCACACACGAAGGGTTTGTATGCTTTTCTGCATGGGTGTGTTTCAGAGTAGCCTGCAAACAAATATTTGTGTTAGTAGTCCCCTCTGTTTTGATCTTGTGCCATCTGGCAGCTCATGGGGATTCTGTCCATCACATTTATCAACTGATAACAGCTCTGCTCCTTTACCTTTCTTTTTACACACCTTTATTCTTCCAGGAAAGTGTTTCATTCATAACCTGTTTTGTCTGATCTGTTTTTAAAAGTTACCGGACCATTTTTTGGCAAATACTTTTAATTTTGTAACAATTATTATAGACTTGAATGTGGTTGCTGGTTTAAACTGGTTGTGAGGCCAAACACTCTTTGACCAGCTAAAACCAGCTCCCATGTTCCAAAACACAATTTGAGTTGGTTCATGAAGGGTCGCCAGTATGGCAGGGTGTCAGAGATCCAGCTAACACCAACAAAAAAAATTCCATTGACTCCCGCCTTCGCGGTGCGATTCCGAATTCCACCCCAATGGAAAGTTCACCTGGGAGGAACTTTTGACTTCGATCGAGTCACGTGATGCGTCTTGAGCCACCAGATTGGTGACGTCAGGCCTGTGAGTGTTTTGGTTCACTCAACACGAAGTAAATGTAAAATTTTAGCACCTCAATATTGCTTTTAAGTAGATTATAGAGCATTCTGTTATAATTTAGACAAGTTATATAGTCAAGTGTTTTTTGTTTTGTTTTTAATGATGCTGTTTTGTGGGCGGACTCAAAACGTGCGGAAACGTGTGTGTGGTGAAAATCCGCATAGTTTGGGAGTAGTGTGACCGCGGACACTAGCACTGAACAATCTCGAGTGTCCCAGCAAGTGACTGTCTTAAAAGCACATAAAAAATATATAAAATAGCAATACATTATATAAATTTTGATTTGGAGTGTCATCAGCCCCTTCCTCCTCAGACACAGGTTCCTACTGATGAGTAAGCATCATGGTATTGTTGACTTTTGATGCACTTTTTACATGATATATGAGTAATAACAGGAGTGTAATATTTGTTGTTAGATGTTCTGTTTTGGAGATGCATGTGACATGCAGTATCCTATTAGAGCAGTTAGAAATCATTGCAGGTTGTGTCACGTTAAGGTGTTTCATACGAACAAGTCATAAAAGGATTAATTACTGAGTCATTTTAAAAAACAGTAAAAATAAACATGTACTAAAAGATAATTAAAGTGTTTTTTGACCTGTGTTAAAGACTTCAAAAACAAAATAATTAACTTTTCAAAATGATGATTTAGGCTCTTTAACAACATCTGTAATAATTTACATTACCTGTCAAACTTGTCCTGAATCTATGGGAATCTTTAACAAGGGACATTGTTTGGCTTCAAGTTGTTATTTCTATTTTATTTGAATTTATTTTGCCTTTTAATGAAGATGTTTCATCCTAAAAAAAAATAAAAAATAAAATAAATATTAATCCTGAACATTTTACATCCCATGACTGCACAGGACTTAAAAATTATTTTGGTGGACTTTAAGTAGACCTTTTTTTCCTTCAGATGTGATCTTTACCTTCATCACATTTATAATTACACATTAATTGTGCTAGAATTACACATGCAAACAAACTCAACCTCTTCCCAAATTGTGCAAAAACATGCAGATACACCAAAGTTGAATGATTATTATTGTAAGTCAAGTATTTCAAAAAGGACTTGTATTAAAAAGGAACTTATAACATTGGAATATTGCACAGGCTTCGGATTAAAACCTGTAATTCTAGGATATAATTATTTAATGGGACTGCAAGAATGGCAACAAAAAGAATGAAGATTTGATCCAGCCTGCTGTAATAAAGGTGTGATTCCACAGAGATCTCTGCAGTATTTCTATAATGGACATCTGAGATATCTTAATTCATTATTCTCTGGGTCTCGGCTGGAATGTAATGTTTCAAAAGAAATGAAAGAGAAATGAAAGAGAAATGAAATGACGCAAGTGAAACGACTGCAAATATGTTTTAGAGTTACAAGTTGAGGACATTTATTATTGTCAGTTCAAACAAATAAAAAAATATATATATATATTATTATCATCATAACAATTGGCACACATTGCGGACAATTATTTGATGTCACATTAGTCGAGAAAAGCTCATTCTTTCTTCTTCTAAATTAAGCACATAGAGATAACTCTGCTGTAGTCCTGCGAGGCAAACAAAGCTTCAAGGAGTTAAACCTAATGAAAGCCTTTGATCCTGCCAGATATTACAGAGAACACAAGGGGAAGCGAAAACAGTCAAGTTGCTGAAAATCGGAATTGAAATCAAATGCAAATGATATTGTAATGTGGGTATTGTGTCTTTGTTTTCATTATTAATAATTCCAGCTTTGTTTGCAGTCGTTTTAACCTACTTAAGTATGCACGCTTCTCTCACAGGAGTGACAGTTTCTGCTTTTACGTGAAAAGTGCTATTTTCAAGTTTCACACATTAAAAAATCATAGCTAAAACATAAATATGGGTCTCATTAACCAAGCGCGTAAATAAAAAACAACTAGAAACTAGACAGATGGAAACTTTATCCTAGTTTCCTGGTGAGATGAGAATGGATCTAATGGCTGGTTTGAAAAGGCTGTCAGAGTTTATGATGAAATCACCGGAGAATCAGCAGACTCAAGCGCTCAGAGTAAACACTGTTTCTCACCAGGAAGTGTTCAAAGGGGAAAACACTGAAGAAACTGGGAGGCTGTGGTGCTTTTGAGAAAAGCAGCTACTACAGCACGTAGCTGCGGATAATACATGATTAATACTCGATCCAGAATAGGAAATAACAAAACTTATGTCAAATTTGTAGATTTGTAGAGCATGGGTATGTAAGCATCAGTGCATTTTTGTGTGATGAGGGTTAAGAGCACATCTGAAGGAAGTGGATGATCGCAGAGAAGTACAGGGTACTTGAAGCAATGGCAAAAGAGAAATTGCAATTCATTGTTTGACCACTTGAGGCTGGTATCAGGATGCAGCAAAGCCTTGATAAACATCCCATGACGTTGCCTTTACAGTGCTCAACTTTAGAGCAGAAAAAATGCTTCACAACCTGCAATCTATGTGATGTTTTATTAATGTTACATTAACACTGTGAGTAAACAAGGACATTGTCATTGGAGCGATAGAAATAAAAGCCCTTTGGAGTTATGGTTTCTGCCCATTCAACAATACAGAAAAAGGAAAAAAGGCTGACTGCAACCACATTTGTTGGTATATGCTGCAAGTGGTGTAAAGGTGGTGTTTGTCATCCTAGAACCAGAAGGTTGGCGGTTTGATCCCTGCCAGATCCATTCTGCCATTGTGGCCTTGGGCAAGCTACTTCACCCGCATTGCCCTGTATGGATGTGTGTGACTGGTGGGGTGTGATTGGTGGTGGGCAGAAGGCCGTAGGCGTGAAAGGGCAACCAAGTTCTGACACCCCCATAATTATTATTATCCTGGTTAAAGGCTTTATGAAGACAAATCTCTCTCTCTCTCTCTCTCTCTCTCTCTCTTTTTCAAAAACATACCATCACATTTCAATACGTTAAATATTTCTTTTCATTTCCGACTCAAGATACCACCATAAAGCAGTGAATTAAAACATAAGAGGAAAATGCAAGATGCAAGAGAAAAATATTACCCAAAAATAAACATGAAGTCAATGAGTTGCACATTTTCAAAATTTATTAACATGATGCCTATTGTTTTTTCCCCCAAAAAGACACAATAAGATTAATAAATGTATAAATTGTGGTCCATTATTAAAATAACCTCAATTCACCTTCATCTTAAGTCCGGCCCTGCTGCCCCAATTTGTAGATTGCTCAAAAACATGAAAAAAGATCATCTTTGTTCCATAAACTCTGCGTGTATGTGCACAAATTTGGAAGAGCATGAGTATGTAAGCACCCCATTCACCAATGCTGCTACACATGTTTCCAGACAGATGGAAGGAATTAGCAGAATGTGATTAAACATTTTTTTTGTGTGATGCTGTCTGTGTAATGGTCCAGAGTTGCTGGGGCAACTAGGATAAGAGTCATCAAGAGCAGGTCTACAAGGAAAAACAATTAGAGTTTATGTGAGAGTTTCCATTAGATCCTTGTATGGCAATAAAGGTAATGTTCTTGAAATGATCTGCCTGGAGTGACCATTAAAGCAAATGACCCCAGATCAATGGGGTCACAAATGTTTATTTTGTATTCTTCGTATTTTGCTCATTTTTTGGCATGCACACCAACCAATCTATGGAATACCAGATACATTTAAGAAAAACACATTTTTGATTGAAGAGGAGCTTCGAAATTACTGCTGCCCAAAACTTGACTTCCTGTTAAAAGAAGAAACTTCTCATTATTACTGTTTTGCATAAATTCAGCACTGGGCTACAATTCTGTACATTCTCGTTTACTAACAATTTCTAGATAGTTTTTTCATCAAATGGAGTAATTTTCTTATAATCTTGTTCCTGAACACCAAGTGATTATTTGTACTCTTTTAACGAGCTTGCAGTGATGCTGCATGTTCCTTTCCATGCAGTACTTCTGCTGATCTTCGGGTTTGTGTAAGAACTGTTCATCTTTCTGGATGGGATTGGTCAGGCCTGGCCTAGAGGCTCAGCTCACTGCACTGATAAAGTGCAGGCCTGTTGCCCAGAGGTTGTTGAAAATGGGCTCCAGAATCCCCTCCCCATCTCTTTTCCTTTATTCTTTTCCATCAGAATCTCCACCTCCATCTCGAGCAAAGCAAATAAAGAGATGCTGAGGAGGTGGCAGGGTGGCAGGCCCCCCAAATGTAAAGTGTGTGCAATCACTCAGATACAAGTGGCACTGCTAAAAATTGCCCTCATACATCAGCTTATGGTTTACAGGCGCTGACAGAAAGGACATTGAAAGGTCAGGAGGAAAAACATATAGATGTGTCAAAGCCTGCGCTCAGGGCAGCAGGACTGCGGGATGATGGGAAGTGAGATGGGCTCTAGAGGGACTGAAGAAGTGCTTGATGGGGCAGGATTGCTTTCTCTCAGCCTCCTTCTCTAGTTTTTTTTCTGTAAAGGGAAGCGTCAGCACCGGAGACCAGGTACAGTTGGGTTGTAACCTCTCCCTCCGACCCCTCCTGACAAGACAGATCGCTCCATTCATCTGGAGCTGAGCAGCCCGCACCGCTGCATTTTTCAACCCCGGCCCAGAATGTATCTGCTCGCCAGGAGGAATGTCACCAGCCTGAATGCCCTGATCTGTCACCAGTCCACCATCTTCAGCTGAATCACAGCTCCACGGATAGGTGAAGGAAAAACTGAGTTGAGGTGTCCGTTATTTTAAAAACACACAAAGTATACAAACAAAGATCTGCTTTTAGCGACAATACATCTCTCCGATATAAGATGGCCAGTTTGTGACAATAGTTGGGTTTACCTTTTTATCTGATTACAATAAGATGGCAGGTGCTGAAAGCTAATGAATAAGAGTGAAAAGAGTTTCCAGACACTGTTTTACTTCTGATAAAATGGTGATAAACAAAATATGAGTTCGGCTTTCAAAGATCTGCCAATGTTTATTTTTTAATAAAACTTGATATTGCCCATATGTTCCTATTTTTGCGTCTTTGCTTTTTTTTCTCAAATTGCGAGAAATGCCGGCTCTTATTTAGAGCAAAACACATGATTACATTTGACCAATCCCAACTCACTTTTTGATCACATGGCATTCTGTAAATAAGTTACAAGTGTTCAACATTTATTGATGAGAAGCTTATTGTATTTTCAGAAAAAAGCTAAAAATTTATAAATGTATAACTGTGGTTATACATTGTTAAAAAAGCGTAATTCACCTAATGTCCACCCTGCAATCCTGCAACACATTTCCAGGCAGATGAAAGGAGTGATGCTGTCTGTGTAATGGTCCAGAGTTGCTGGGGCAACTAGAATAAGAGTCAGCGGGAGCAGGTCTACAAGGAAGAACAAATGGAGTTTATGTGAGAGTTCCCTTTAGATTGTTGTATGACAATAAAGGTAAGACTGTGTTCATGTAATGATCTGTCGGGTGTAACCATTACATCAAAACACCCCAGGTCAGAGACTATGAAAACAGTTAGGAGTGTCTTTGGAATCAACTTTAATTTTAGTGATGCTTCAAATTTCTGAAATCAGATTTTTGTTTTCTTATTTATTTGGAAATTTCACCATGTACACAAACCAATTAGGCTATATCAGACAAAAATACATTTAAAGCAATTTTGGTCAACTGACAAAAACATTTGACTTCCTGTAAAAGGAAGAATAGGCAGAGTTCAGTTTGTGACAAAAGTTGGGTTTCCCTTTTTATCTGATTATAATAGGATGTCTGGTGCTGAAAACTTACTGAGAATTTAAAACCCACATGGAGAACCTGAGAAAGGATGCAATATAATCTTCCAACTATACAGGATCTTCTCAAACAAAATTGCATATTGTGATAAATTATTCATTATTTTCTGTAATGTACTGATAAACATTAGACTTTCATGTATTTGAGATTCATTTACGCACAACTGAAGTAGTTCAAGCCTTTTATTGTTTTAATATTGACGACTTTGGCATACAGCTCATGAAACCCAAAATTCCCATCTCAAAATATTAGCATATTTCATCCGACCTTTCATCTTTCAAAAAAGAAAGTGTTTTTACTCCAAAAAAAGTCAACCTTCAAATAATTATGTTCAGTTATGCACTCAGTAATTTGTCGGGAATTCTTTTGCAGAAATGACTGCTTCAGTGTGGCGTGGCATGGAAGCAATCAGCCTGTGGCACTGCTGAGGTGTTATGGAGGCCCAGGATGCTTTGATAGCGGCCTTAAGCTCATCCAGAGTGTTTTGCGTCTCTCAACTTTCTCTTCACAATATAGCACAGGTTCTCGATACATTACAGAAAATAATGAACTTTATCTCATTTTTTTTAGAAGATCCTGTAATAACTTGTGAATTGTTAACTCTAGAAAGAGTTAACTTTCAACTTCAACAACTTTTAGAAGTTTAACTCCAAAGTGATGTTAGAAATAAAGAGTTTTTTTTGTTGTTGAAAATACTACAAGATTAAAGTAAACTTTTTAAACAAGCTGATGTACAAGTTTGGGTCTTGCCATAAATATTTTTAAACTGTTCAATCAGGTAAACTGAAAGCTTATTGAAACCAAACTCCATTTAAATTCTAATGTTATTTCAGTTCTGTACTGGAGTTAATACCCATGCATATATATACACTCCCAGATTGGATTTAACTAACAGGTAGTTAATTCCAAAAACTTAAATATAATGTCTGGGGTTGTTTAAACCTTTCTAAATCTGACTATTAAATTTATTCCTCACTCGCACACTGGCAATACAACCAAGCAAATCCATTGCATTATGGACCCGCCCACAAAACAGCATGGTTTAAAAACTTATTTATAAAAGGTTTTTCCTCTAATCTACTTTATAGCAATTAAAAAATACATTTGCTTCATATTGATCATTCAAAAAAAAGTGAACTCTCCAATCTGGTGGCTCAAATCACATCATGTGACGCAATATCGCAGGTCAAAGTTTACCCAGAATCAAAAAATGTAGGCAGAGATTTCATCGCATTATCGGATGTGTTGCCATTCAAGCCTCTGGACATTTTTTCCCTAGTGTGAATTAAAATTAAAACTGAAACTACACTGTTAGGCACATGTATACTGATATAAAAATCATGTATTGCTGAAAAGTGGATGGCCTCTGTCTTACATAAGCTTGTGCTGGTTGTTTTTTCACATTTGTAGATCTTATAGCTACACAATTTCTATTGGAAGCAACCGCAATATAACTCTACAGTAGTTCAAACCTTTTGTTCACCAATTTTTGTTTAACCGATCTGATTGTTATATATTTATGAGATCAATCATGGAAAATAAACAAACTAACTAACAATTTAATTCTAGTAAGACATTGGAAACTGCACAATAATTAATAACTCCCCAAAAAGACTTGGAAGATGCACACATCAGAAAATTCAATTGGATTCTAGGTCTTTTTCACGTAAATGTTCAAAGCCACTTCTTTATCTTTTATTTTACATTCTTCAGTTAATTTTAGTCTGATTAAAACAACTTTTCTACATAAATGTAACTAGTAAAAATGCAACATAGTAGTGCTGATATACTTGCACAATACAGATACAACCCCGGTGAAGGACATTGAAAAGATGGAGAGTTTATAGAGGCTGGTTTTACCAGTGCAAGTGCTTCCATATTGATTACTGTTTACAGATATAATCACTTTCAGATTCATTCTTCATCAGTATGGCCTCAAGTATTGATTTGGCTGTACTCATGTCTCTCCATAAAGGCTCTGCATGAGTGCGAGTGTGTGTGCCTCATATTTTATGTTTGTGTGTTCATTCAGGCAGTAATTCTGTTATGTTTTATGAGATATTGCTCCTGGTTTTCTTGTGTGTGTACAGCTCAGCATAAAGGTATCCACTGCTGGAAATAAAGCCCCTTTACAAGATAAAATGTGATGCCAAAAGCATTAAATGATGTAATTATTCATAGTTAAATTGTTTCGTGTCATTAAAAATGGAACAACTGAAAATCTGAGAAACACATTTTTTAAATGCTTTACACTTTCAGGGACTCAAAAGGCAAGTTTTAGTCAAATGTTCAGTGTCACGTTTGTTTAATAGTGTGCAGTTAAGAATCAAGGAGAAATAGAGGAGTTCACACAGAGGAGTAGCAGTTACTGAAGTTTGACAAACGTATTGCAGCAAACCAGGCTTAGGTTCTCAATTTCGATTTGATGCCTATATTTTTTTTCACATTCTGTTTCCACATTCTTTCAGATGCCACCCGGATATGTGTGTTGACACTTGCCCAAGTATCAAGCACATGGTTGCCAGTGGTTTGCGATAGCTCCTTGCTGTAGGAAAAATGTGCAAATGTTAAATCTCCAGATGATTTTGAGTCAGGGGAGGATAAAAAGGGCTTTTTCCTGCTGTAAAAGTTGACGATGGAATAATATGCTCTTCCCCGGTGATGTCATTAAACTGTTGCGAACCTCGTACTAAATTGTCTCAGTTTACATTGACTTTACGACAGATTAGAAAATCAGATTTGCTTGTTTATGTGAAACACTTTGTGCAGATCTGAAATATGTCCACATATGAATGAGGCTTGGTTGTCAAAATATCTGGATCCATGTGTTTTTTTTTTTTTTTTACATCATCTCAGAGTCACATATGATGTCAAATTTGGGTTACATTGAACTGCCAGTGTAAAGGGGGCCTCAGACTTCCAACACCCAATATTACTTAAAGGAAAAGTTGTCAGGTCTGATATATGGCCACATCAACATTTGTGAGGTTTTACCTTTTCAGATGTATTTGTACAAAACAAAACCTAAGCCAGCAACAGTATGGCACTTGCATTAATACATAAGACATTTAAAGTGACATAAAGTTAAGGTAAACTCATTTTTGAGTTTGGAGGACTTTAATCTGCTGACAGAGAAATCTTTATGCCTCTTTACTTTTTGCCGGTGTCCTGTAACTGCTCCATCTGGGCTGTTGTTATATGATGTTTTATGTCCCTAGTGAATATTTGTCTATCTCCCTCATAAAATGCACTTTGTTCTTTGACTGGTTCATTAGTGGAATGAGCTGCATGCACAATGAGGAAAGGACACCCGAGGAGAACTGAGAGGAGAAGAGAGGACAGAGTGCAAAGCTGACACAATCCTGATTTCAATGCTCTTGAGAAAAGGCTGCTGGGGCCTCATCTGGAGGCTGAGCAGGGCAGCGGTGCAGGCAGGGCTTCACTGGACCACAAGCACATGCCCATTTTCTGCCCCGTTGAGGAATACTGGAGGAGATGCAGTCACATGCTGTAAACAGATAATGCATACACACTTAGGAACCCTGTGCAGGGCTTATAATGAGCATCTCGGCCCTCCAGTCAACAAAGATCTATCCTAGGCCAACAAAAATATGTATTTTCCTCTAAATATATATATATATATTTAGAGGAAAATACATATTTTTGTTGGCCTAGGATAGATCTTTGTTTTCCTCTAAATATATATATATTTGGATTTTTTTTATTAATAAGGATTAATTAGGTGGAATTTAAAGGTGGAACTTATTGGAGGTTAAATATAGCAATATTGAGCACATTCATTACAGAAATTAAGTGTCTTACACTTTCCTTTTTAAAAATGTATAATTTTACTTAGTGCTAAAATGCCTTTAATATTAAAATGAAATATTAATTTATAAACATGCGGTTTCTAAATGTTTATGACCTGCCAAAATACCAAGTATGCCAGAGATCAGTTTTACATAGTTAACTGCTTTTTTGAGTATGTTTGTTTTGTTATACATCAATAAAACCCTTAAATCTCATTATTTCAATACTGGTCCTCGTTGTGTTTCTAAAAACTGTGAATGTAAAAGTAGCATGAACTACAGAATTTGCTAAAACAAACTTGAAAAAAAAAGTTTTGATTTCACTGAACAAACAAACTTATACCCCAAATAATACCAAATGCACTGGTTAGTTAAAAATGTTTAATTAGTGCTGTTTAGTGCTTACACTTATTTTATTAGAAGACTCTTTTGTGATTGACTGAAATCAGAAATTGGCTTTAACGATTGAGTATTTATCGCTGCTACTACTACTGTTTTGTTCAGATTGGCTTTCAAAGTTGGTGGTGCTGCTAGTATATCCAGTTCCAGTTCCAAATTTGTATAAAATTTTAATACCAATAGTGAGATTTTGGGCTGGCTGAGCTATGTCCACACAAACATGGGGTTTTTCCGTTTTGAATTTTTATTTATTTTTTTTTTTCTCATACCAAGTAAGTAAAGTTTACTTATACTAGTAGCAAAACAATTTCAAAGGGCTGTGCTAGTGTAAACTCAAACTTAGAATGCATAAAAATAAGATATACAGAAAACCTACTGTAGAAATGCTTTCTGATAAAATAATGTCTTAAGACTTTTTATTTTTAAAGACATTCCTTAAAAATGTCCACGTTGATTCTTCATGATTATTCTTGGTCTTTGTAAACAAAGCACGATGCCGAGCACAAAGCGTGGCAACAATGACCGACCCCACATCCAACATCTCGGAAAACCAGTTTTCATCATTTATTCGATTACGGTGAAAACCAGCATCACACACATTGGCCATTTTTTTTTAAAGTGTGTTTACATGAAATAGATGCTGCATTTATGTTGACAGTGTACCCACGCACAAAAACCTAAAACTAAAAAAAATGAAAAACAAACAAACAAACAAACACGGAGGTATGTGTGAATTAACCCAAAACCACCAGGACACCCCTGTCGATAATAAACAAAACTGATTGATTGGATTTCGTTCGACTTTACACACCAGTGAAACCACACCATCATAAAATATAAGATGTTCACACATTAAAATAACATTTTAAGACGGAAGCTTGCATTGACATCATGGCAGTTAAAGGTTACATTGGGGAGCTTTCCAACAAAGCAGCCAAAAAACAAGCCACTCAGAGATTCATGATTAAAACTTTATTTATCCAGAGGGTCGCTAAGCAGCGATTGCATGCAAAATAAACTTTGTTGCAACTTTCTATGAAGACTTTATTATGGAAGAGAGGTTTTAGAATGTCTAAATTAAAGGTGAGGGGAAAGAGAGATATATTTCTTTGGTTTGATTTTCACTCCTAACCTTCCCTCGCTCATGCAAATGGAGCGAATACGGAAGGTGGCATGGATATCTTTCTTTACATCAATAAATAAAAGGCTCCAGTAGACCACGAGGCACAGCTAATTTTCCGAACCAGTGAGGGGGCTTTTATTTGAGGACGATGTCTTCCATGCAGCTCCCTCATTGAAAGCTCCACATTTTTCATTTCCATTGCTGCTTTATTTCGTAATTAATTGCTGCTTGATTTACCTGCTCTCAGTTATTGGACATCTCCTGTATTGCAGAGTTTACATCATAGGTCATCTTGTGTATGTCGGATGGAGAGCTGGATTTGTTTAAGGGTCCTTTTAGGTAAGAGGTCGGTGCATTAACGGCCAAGCTATAATCTCCTCAGCACCATCTAATCTCCTCAAATTAAGCTTCTCCTGGACAATAAGATGACTGCCCATTCACCTTTGCTGGACAGCCTAACTCCAGCAGAAAGCTGATAGGACACTCACATACAAACGTCTCTCTCGAGAGATTAATTGCTGTAAAATTAAGCCCGTGTGTGTGCTGTGACCTTTAGGGTCACTTTCCCTCAGAATGATAAAGCACTGCAGCCAGTCCTTCAGCATGACCCAGCTTTCCTCATCCAGCGCCATCTGCAGACCAAAACACTCGGAGATGTCACAGAGAGGCCTCCAGTGCAGGACAAAAATCACAAGAAGAAGGAGACTAAAATAACATATTATATGTAATGGTGAGGTATAAAGAAATTGCGTTTTTATTTTATCAAACTTTTAGCACCACATACGTGATAAAATTGTCACCATTTCCTCTGCTGCAATTCTGTTCACATCATCATCACTTTATGAGAAAAACTCTTATCCCACATAGAACAATATTAAACCGGAGGTGTGCATGCATGACAGCTGCTCACTGTGCAAATTCTTCGGTGAGAAAAAAAAGACCTGTTTTGAAAAGTTTCTAAACCCTCAACCGTGAAGAAAGAACAAATTCAAATAAAATGTTGCTCACAGTGAATCTTACGCACACATTTTCTGTCTCTTAAATTTATGCCACGGGCTGTGTGTTTGACACACATGTTATGGCATATAAAACTTTCAGACTGAACTGTTCCGAACCTAATGCCTTGTACCAAATGGTTAAATACGAATATGTGTTTTCGTAATATACCATTTGGTACAAGGCATTCTATATGCATGAAACTTTTAGATTTTAAAAATATAAAATAAAGAAGTGTTTGAAATGTTTTAGAGATACTGCATAAATTCTAAACAACGGTACAAGCTTCATGCTGACCTTCCCTCCTACTTGTCGCTCCTGCTTCTGCTCATTAAATATGTAAGTGGCGATACATCAATATGTTAATGCTTGAACTACAGGAAAATGCAGAAATTTTTAAAAAAGGAGTATAAACGATCACGGTGGAATTTCGACAGATGTTCCAGCAGATACGAGTCGGGTAAAACCTGTCCTTAGTGAAAGTGTATTTTCAGCTGTAGGTGACAGTGTCTCATCAAGCAGATCTCTTGCTCAAAGCAGATCTCTTACAAGTTTTTGTCACAATTCTTGACATTTGTAATTCAATCCCAGCTTCTTTTTTTTTTTCTTTAAATTACACAATAATTCCACAACAAACCTCAAACTGTACAAAAAGGACAATTTTAGTTAAAAGTGTCATTTTTCAAAGAAAAAGTCTAAAACAGTTGAATCAGTTTAATATTTTATAAGAAAATCATAAGTCTAAATATAAAATAAAAATCGATAAATCCCGAAAAAACTATGTGAAAATAATACTGTCCCAAGCCCTTTTTGCTCCATTGTGCTTTTTGTGCCTGAACTTGTAATCTTCATTTAAACCAAAAATATCAAAACTAAGAACCTTTTGGAATTATATTTAAAATCAGAATTAAACATTGGCGGGGTCGCTCATTCCTATTTAAGTCAAAACAGCTGCTCGGATTGGCTACTTTTTTAATGTGCTTGAAGTTGTAATGACTGAAGAGATACCTACATCATTGTTTAATTTAGACCAAGGAGAGAAACTTTTTTTTTTTTTAATTACTTACATTTCATTATTCTAACAAACAAAGAATAAGAGAGGAGGTACTTCATTCCCCCCTCTCCCAGCTAACTAAACTAAACTAAACTAAACTAAACTAAACTAAACTAAACTAAACTAAACTAAACTAAACTAAACTAAACTAAACTAAACTAAACACAATCATCAGACACAAAGCTTATTAGCCAGTAAAGTAGTACAACTAGAAACTAAATACCATTGACAACTGCTGTAAGGTTTGCACACACACAAGCACATGGGGTGGATCCAAAGTGCAGGTTAAATATGCACTGCCCCGCCTCTTCCTCCAATCAAGATGAGTGTTCCTCATCAGAGTCAGGTGCAGGCTGTTAACTTCTCTGTGGAGCAGAGGAGCTAAATGAAATGAAAAGGAACAAGGAATGAAAGATCTTGGATCTGTAAATCATTGTAGCAAATAATGATTACATGGTTGTGTTCAATGTTTTTAGCACTTTCTGTACAAGTTAGGGCTCTTCTAAACAGGACACAGATTATCCTGAATGCAGAGTTGTGCCCAGAGGTGACACATGGGCGCACTGAAGGCTCTGAGACCTAGGGTCAACCATGTGTATGCGTGTTCATGCATGTGTGCATGCATGTATATGTGTGTATGAATGCCTTCAGGTGAAGTGTGTGTGTGTGTGATCTGCTGTTCTCCAGCTGTAGCAGATGTGAAAGGGAAGCCCGCAAAGGGGACACGGGCCGCAGGGTCACCACAGAAACCACCACAGCTGTGGCCCTTTCCTACAAACACTCAAAACTGTCAGTTTCTCACCCTACTTTTTAAAGATGCACATTTTATTATTTAATATAATCATACAGGAATCATTTTGTATTTGTTTTCTGATCATTGGTACATTCCCGAACTTGGGCTTCTAAACTGAAAAACAATTTGTTTATTGAGCTCTTTAAAAAAATATTGATTAATTTTTTAGAATGTTAAATATTTTAATTTCCATTTTATTATAATGTTTTTTTCATGAAATCCATGAAATGATTTGTTTATTGTAAATGTTTATTTGTCTATATTATTTTTGGTATTGACTTAATTTTACCAACAAACAGCTATAAAATGCAGAAGTTCTAGATGTTTTTTTCTATTAAAAATCGAATTTTGAAGTCTACATTAATCAGCATCTTTTCCTTTTTTTCTATCTAGGTAACATTTGGTATTAATGTGCATTAGCAGTCACTTTTCAGTCCCCTCATTGCCTTGTTTAAGCACAATTAATATCAAAGTCTTCATTTATTTATTTTTTTTATTAAAGACAGTTATCTTTCCACTGCTCTGATTTACCAATATGTGCTTTTTAAATGGTCAGGACTGGTTTACACAGTATCTGCCAGTAAAGCATGGGTCAGTTGCAAAAACAACAGTACAAGTGGAGACAACATTAATACTCAGAAACATGTGTGCAAAACATTAGCCTCGAAAAGCCCAGCTCATAAATTAAACCTGTTTTACTTGGACATAGCACTGGATTCTAAAACTGACTTTAGAAAAATACCCCCATTTCTAGAAAAGTGCTTTTCCTCGCTGTTATCCCCATGTCTTTCACTTGCATCTTTAGGACCAAGAAGAGATCTGACGGAAATAAATATATAGGAGGATTTTTAAGGTCATGTATTTTTTTAGCACTCGAGAAAGTGTGTCGGTGATGAGGTGTTGTAACGAAGCAGAATTAAAGAAGACGTTCTGTAATATTTACCTCATTTGCATATAAACCCTTATTAGCATTGCTAGAAACGCTGCTAGCCTTTACACTGAGAAAACAGATCTATCCATCCGCTCATGCATTGCCAGTGTGTAACCCAATCACCGTAATCCTGACAATGAACTCTGCTAATCACATCTAAAATGCAAATGAGATTATCTTGACTTTAGTAAACATTTTGCAAAACTTGAGATTTTTGTTGTAGGGCAGTAAACTCTGGTATTTGTTTACAGGATTTCATACTGAAATATTATATATAATATAAGTTAAGTATTTAAGTTAGGTATCTAGTTATATAATTCCATCTAAAACTTAAAGAGACACGCTGCTTCCAGCCTAATCTGACTCTGCCATGTTTTCATGTTTTAGAAGGAGATCTGCATGGTTTCTGGTTCACGTCGGGTTTATGGGTTAATATTCATGTGTTTGGAATTTTTCTCAGTGGTTTGTTATTCATGGCAGATTTACCTTTTCATTTTTAAGCTTTAATGCTCTCTCTCATCTCATTCATTTAAACTGTTATAACATTTTGTTTTATATTACATGTTTACTCCCTCATAATTTTTAAAGGTTTTCTCACTCTGAACTTGGATTTTTCTTTATGAGGAAAAACACATTTAGTGTTTGGGGAAAATGCATTTAGTGTTCGGTACACACAAAAACATGTTGGGTACATTTTGAGGTTCCATTTCTCATTTTCTCTCGTGGATGTTTTAAACTGTCAGAAGTATGTTGGACTGTCAGATTCCAAAATATAAAAATATTTTACCCGAGCATTTTTGAGTTATTTTCACACTGAACTTGGCTTTTTATGGAGAAAAAAAGAAATTGTGTGTTGGGTGCATTTGGGGGGGCACCATAGAAATAAAAACTATGTACAAATATGAGGGCACCTTTAATAATCTGAAAGAAACACTAGAATGTCAAATTATCTTTGTATTTTCCATAGAAATAACTTAAAGGATTCCCCACAATGGACAGAGAAAGCCATGACTCGAACAGCATTACTTCACAAAGGTTAAAAAGAGAAACTTGCTCTTGTTTCTTTTTTCCTTTCCTTTCAAAGTTTCCCCTTCTTAATTTCTCTCTTCTGCACATCTGGCAGGTCCGCTGACAAGCTCTTGAACTGTTGACAATAAGTTGATGGGCTAAAGCCCCCCCAATAAACATCTCTGGTGCCACCTCAACCCAGCTGCTAGTGTTTAGGGCTGAGTTGAAAGTGGCTGAGGAGCGAGGCCTGAGTGTCATTAGGCTCTCTGTTTATGTCTGCATGCATGTGGCCTGGCCAGAGATCCGACACTTTTCATCACATTCTTGGGTTGCCTGCATTGGACTCTTGTTGCAAAGCACATAGAAGTTTAAGAAAGGCCATGAGCACACTTTTTGGAGAGGACCATGGAGTGAATCAAGAGGCCATTCAACTTTGCAATCAGATCACTCCATGCCAGTTGCCAAATGGTTTAGTGCTGTTGAACCAACAGATCTTAGAAGATAATGTAAAGAGACAGTCTGATTAACTGGTTTATAATTAACACTGGGTATCCTCTTCACTGAGTCACATGCGCAACTCTGATAGGACCACAATGGCTATCATTTTTCTACATGCTATTGTTCTGAATTAGGGTCACAGGGAATACTGTCTAATCCTGATGTCATTGGGTGAAATCTATATTGTTTGTGTAATCCTCTGCCTTTGTATATCTAGCGAGAGAGAGAGAGAGAGAGAGAGAGAGAGAGAGAGAGAATATTCAGTATGAGTATTTGTCATAAAGCCCAGCAGCACTGCTCACCACAGTATGAATTACACACAAACAAAAAGCTATTTTTAATTCCGCCAGAAGATGCCAGTAGATGTCACATGACTTATAAAATAATGACTTTGAGAAGAAGTGGCAGGCTGGACGGCTATGATGGTCTGACATCAGATATTTAATGAAAGTAACAAACTAATAGTTAAACATTAACACTAAAATGCAATTAAAAATCATTAATATGGTCACCTAATCAAACAATAAAAAATCTCTATAAACCACTGTTGTAGACACTTGTCAGGCATTTTATTGCTATGCATGTGCAAGCGATCTGATGTCAAAATGCCGTCCTGTCAACCATTGATGCTTAAAGTTCCTAACCTCTATAAGAAATTCTTTTAGAATCTTAAAAAAGGCAAATTCAATATTTGTATTTCAAGGCTGATTACAATCAACTTAATATCAAGAGCATTAGGAGATGGAACATGCTAAGTGTGAAAAGCTAACAAGTAATGGACAAGATGAAAATTGAAGCAAAAGCTCTTTTTGCATCATTTTACAAAACCCTGTGTCAAACAAAAACAACTTTTATTTTATTGAGAAAATAAACAAACATCTCAGTGAATTTCTGTTTTTGTGATGGCTAAAAATGGTCTCTGCATGTGTTATTGTACAGTTAAGTTACCTTTAATTTACTTGTTAACAGTTGGCCTTTATAATAGTGAATAGTCAAGTTCCCTTTAGCAGACTAATGTCGGTGTCTCGACTATGGGAGGAGCCCGAACCTGAGAGGGGTGGGACTCTATAGTAAGGTTCTGCTAGGCTCTGTAGTGAGGTTTTGCCGCTGAGCACGATCCCTACAGAACTTGAGCGGACTTGGACCCCTATCTGGGTGGCCCAATCCGTGTATTCTATACAAGGTCCCTCTTCAGGTGCACTGTATACCCCTTTCCACCCCCCCCTACTTGGGTTGAGAATGATGGCTAACTGTTTCCGCCCCCTTTTATAGCCGGCGGAACGCGTGCCCCTGTTCCACATCAGGGGCGCACTCCTTCTGGTTGCCATGCAACTCACCCTGCTAATAGATTATGTCCAGGCTAAGGGGCAGAAGGAGTTCCCGGTCAGGTGCCTGACTGACACCTAACCTTCACAGCTTAGAGTCGGCCAGGCTGGATGAACTGAGGCATGGCCCTTTAAAGGGGTTCCCATAGTCGAGACATCGACATTAGTCTGCGTCTTGACTGAAAGAGAATGTCTTGGTTACTTTCGTAACCCCCGTTCCCTGAAGGAGGGAACGCAGACGTCCCCTGGCCATGTACCTCAAGTCGCTGATCTGAGGTGCCGTAGTGGTAAGTGGGTTTGGCTCCTCGGAAGAAAGCAGAATGAGTGTAGAGCTACGCTCTGCTCTTATAGAGCAGCTGATTAATTGTTTAATCATCTACACTGGCAAATCAATTTGTCTGTTATAGATTCAGTCCAACCCCTCTCAGGTTCGGGCTCCTCCCATAGTCGAAACATCGACATTAGTCTGCGTTCCCTCCTTCAGGGATGGGGGTTACGAAAGTAACCTAGACGTTTTGTTAAGATATTCAGATACTTATTTACATTTTTAGTTTAGATTTTTTCTTTTCTATGAATGAGGCACAATTTTTCACCTCTTAAAATCTGTCCCTCCTGCATTAAAGTGTTCCTAAAGTCATAATAGCCCTACTGTTTCTGGAAGCTTTGATGGATTGAAAGTGCTACTAGAAAGTGCACTGGAGGTAGGCACCAGTTGACCCCCGTGACCCTGAAACACACGGGTAAAAAAGATGAATGAATCTTTATGAAACCTCTATCAGATCTTAAGTTTGGGTCACCTCTCTGTAATATTACTGGATTTTATAGAAATATTCTGTGATTTATTTCAGCAACAAGAAGCAAGAAAGTTAAATGCCCTTTACTCAAGTTCATAAAACAATTAAAAAGAGCTTACTTTTTAAACTCATTACTGCCACCACCTCAACTGTGGAATCCAAAAGAAAAAAAAAACAGAGGTTAAAATAGAAAGATAAAGCAGATATACATAAAAGACAAGTGCGATTCCCCCACTACCACACCTGCTTCTAAAAAAACATTAAGAAATGCAGAGAAGGAAAGATCCCCATACTGTTCCTCCAAGCAGCATTGGTGCTAGACTGGTGCATTAACTCCTCTTGACCCTCTATTCTCACCTGTAATAAAGTAGAAGTGGATGAGTCCCATGCTCTTCATACACACAGACGGATTTGCACTCCACACCCAAAAGAGAACAGAGCAATGGGCTTTAGAATATCCAAGCTCATTAGTCCAGCTTCTGTCTCCACATAGTCTAGAGTGTGTATGTGTGAAGTCTCAGGTGGCATGCAATGCAGATGAAAGTGTGGAAAAGCACGAGTACAATTTGTGACATTGAGGCAGTGGTGTGGGCGCCAGCTGCTCAGCTTCTGTGTGTTGAAGGTGGATGGAGAGGGGCCATCAGTTCACAGCCTGTGAACCTCTCATTAGACTCTTTCTCACCGTGAGCGAGCAAGGTGGGGGCATCTGTCAGTACACATGATCACAGGCCTTGCCTCAGACACACTACCATGCAGCACACTCTTAACACTGTGACTGTTATGGCCATGCCCACACATCCTATACAAGGCCATGGTGAGCTGGTCCTTTTGGAATGGGACTCTCAAATCTGTTATTCGTTTCTCTCTCTCTCTCTCTCTCTCTCTCTCTCTCTCTCTCTCTCTCTCCCTCTCCCTTACCTCTGGGGGAGCGTGTGCTAAAGCTAAATCTGATAATCAGGAATGATGGCTGCTAGAATGTGAAAGAAGCGCACACATAAAAAACGATTTTAGAGTGCCAGAAGTCTATAGAGACCTGTAAGCATTCCCACCGATCCCCTGATTCAAAATCAGAATACTCGTGGTAACTGTACAAAATAAAATAAAAATAATAGTACAGTAATATGCAAAGATTTTAGGCAGGGGTGAAAAAATATGAACAAAAAATAGAATTTTTTACATGTTGCGAAAAAAAAAGAAAAGTTAAATCAACGTTTGCCGTTACTACCTTTTGCCAACAAACCAACATTGATTTTTGCAAAAAAATGCACAAAGGAAGGAGTTTGGTGGGAATATGGTCATGTATTTTATCAACCAATTATACCAAGTACATTATAATGATCATCAATGACACACGTTGGTTGAAACGTAGTCCTGAACTGAAACAGAAAGAGCTCTGTACAAGGCTTAAAACATTGCTTACGAGGAGAAGTTGAAACCAAAAGAGCACAGCAACAAGACACAATGTAGCTATGCTGCATCAACAAGGTCTCTCCCAGACACAAATGTCTAAGTCGACTGGTCTTTCAAGATGTGCTGTTTAGGTTCTTTAGGAAACGGGAAAATTGGGGATCGTAGATGCAGTGGTCAAACAGGAAAACTTGCAGCAGATGCAAAACAGATCTAGATCATTTTTTGAAAACTTAAGATTTACATCAGTGCAAAGTGAAGTCTGTATAATGCATGGCCAGGAATGGACTTTAGAATAAAATATATAACTAAAAGGGTCCATGTTGCAAAAGCACATCCTGATTTGTCTGTTTATATTTTGTGAATCACTGTAGTTTTCAAATTGTTTCTAAAGCTTGGACTGGAGGCTGCCATTGAGAGGTGCACACATGCATACACAGACTTCCTGATAAGAATGGAACTGTCATGGTTTCAGAACTCTGCCTTGAGTCTGGCTCACACACACGCCCCTCTCACACACAGTCTGCTATGTACAACTTATTTTGTAATGACAAACAGGAATTTGAGAATTACTTCTCTGAATTTGATCATTGGCAGAGTAAATGTTTCTCACAATGTGTTGACAGCGGTAAGTCAGCGCTGTTCAGTGTAGCTGTCAATCATAGCTGTCCATCACATGATCTTGCCTAGTTTTTTTATGAAAAAAAAAATTGACATTTGATCAATGTATAGATAACCTTTGAAAATCATTAAAACCGTTAACACAGAAATAATATGTATAAACATAGATTTTGATAATCTATGTGACATATATGAACTAATAATATAGGAAAATGGTTTTATTTTATTTATGGTTTGCTGTTGCTATATGTACAGCAATTGAAAAATAATCAACACCTGCCAACCAATCAAATCCAGTTTTCAGTAAGAAAATGATGCGTGCAAATAAAAGTACTATTAATGATAAAATAATTCTCAATAAAGACAAACACATTTGAAAAACAGATGTGAGTGATATTTCGAAACGTTAAGCTTTAAACTTTCAAAACATACACACGCACAGAGAGAGTGTATTAAGCCATGAATTCCTGCCCTTACTGTACTATTTATTTGGTGTGCAGTAACGATAAGGGCTACTGTGTGGATGTGTTTGTTTGCTTGTGTGTGTGTGTTTATGTGTTACTGGGAATAGAGACGTCTGTGCTCTTTTTCACTTTCTCTTCTCCTCTCTTGGATATTGATCGACCAGCACTTCGAGAACAAAGAGTTAATCCTTAAAAGGCCAAACTGCACAGATTCCTTCTCAGTCATGAAAGTTTAAAATGTCTTCTTTTTTTGTTTGGCCCTATGAGACGTGTTCTCAGTGTTGCTGGCTGTGTGACCCGGGGGCACAATGGAGATCCAATACGCAACCCTATTCATCCTACATTCAACCAGTCAATACCTATTATTAGACACTCTTGGCCTACCCGCCCAGTTATAGCACAGAATAGAAGGATTTCTGATTGGCTGGTGTAGAGGTAGGGGAAGAGGTAGGCTATCAAACTCCACATGACCTGATACTTAAATCCTCTGGATCAGATTAATTTACGATGATTTAATTAGGCAGATTAAATAATGATTCCAGCTCATCTGTTTTTTCATAGATTTATTACAATTTATAAGTAGTGTTGTGATGGAACATAGATGTCAAAGCTTTAAAAGGGTTTGGTGATTTTGCAGAGAATTCTCAGTTCTTGTTTATTTTTAACAGCTAACGTGTTTTATCACAATCAGCAACAAAACAGTCCCTTTGATCAAAGAACAAAAAAAATACTATTACTGTTAACAAAATATACTTTTAGCTAATATACAGAGGTGGAAAGTAACGAATTACATTTACTCGCGTTACTGTAATTGGGTAGGTTTTTTGTGTATTTCTACTTTTTAAAGTAACTTTTAAACTTGTAATTTTACTTTTACTTAAGTATGTTTTGATTTAAGTATTGTACTTAACTACATTTTAAATCCTATCCGTGACTGAAGTTAAAAAAAAGTTAAATTAAATAAACCAAAAAAAAAAAAATAATAATTGTGCGTGGAGGGAAGGAGGGGAGCGCGAGCTGGAAACTACTGCTTGATGCGCGGTAGAACAAATGCAGTGCGCTAACTCAAGAAAGATGGAGACAGACAAGACAGACACACATGATGTAAACCCAGATAAAAGTGAAATGCTGCTGAATTTAAATTTTTCAGAAACAAACCCATGGCCATATTTACAAGACCACTTTGAATTTAAGAGCAAGAAAGGCAACAGCTTTATTATGCGGTGTAAACTTTGTTAGCCCAAGACGACTGAATTGGCAGTTTACAAAAGCGAACCTGCGCAAGCATGTTGAGGTAAGTAAAACGTAGTACTTTTTTTACGTAATTATTGTTCTGTTGCATTGCATCAACGCGTGACATTGCTAATGTTAAGCTATTACCAGTGTCACGGTTTACTTAAGTCTATGAAAAGAGTTAGAATTGTTCTGCAGATGTCGTGTTAGAATTGGGCATTACTATAGCCATTTTACCTCTTGTTTTGCCACTCAGTGTCTAGGCGTGGCTGGTGGGAAATTGAGGTCAATGCACACCCTTATGGTCTTGTTTATACTCATACATCAAAAAGTGCAGTCGACTGATCACTGTATTCTGACAAAGGCTGTGGTCTTTACACAATTCCGTTATTCCAGTGCTTCACAGGAAACCTTCCCACATTATGGATTTCTAAAAAGCAGGAGGATCTTAAAGATCTCGCATGCTGTTGATTCAGTAAGAACATGCCATTTGTCAAAGGTTGGTGTGCTAGAGATCGCTTCAACATTTTCTGTTGTAACCTTCTGGGCTGTAGGTATTCACCTTCTCATTATATTAACTGTGACATTCAATGATGGTTTGGGACATGTGCACCGTATACAATAATTCATTAAATTATGCCACCTTTAAATATTAAAAAAGAAAAAAACAAACAAAAAAACAACTAAAAGAAACAAATGTCAACTGAGCAATTTGTTTTGCTTTAATTTACTACTGTTGTTTTTTTCGGGGGAAATCCATGTGATCTAAATGAACTCAATCGTGATTCATATGGCAATTGTGAAGTGGGCCGGCCTGCTTTCTCTCAGGTCTTTCTCATCGTGGTGGCTAGCACACTTCGGACCGGTGTGATGAGTAATGCGCATCTCGCAGCTTCTCTGACAGTACTGGGCCACTTCTTAAGCTCATCCCAGGAAGCAGGAGCTTGCTTACTAATAGGTAATAAATTCTCGGTTTAATTATAACAGCAAGGTAATTACAATCGAGGAAACACCTAGACCCAGAGGGAAGAAAGAGGAGGTAGACATTTCTTTCTGTGAAACAATAGCAACAATATCTAAGTGATGCTGTGTTTCCACAAGGAAGAATAGAAACAGACCCAGGAGACTAGATGGTGGTCAGCTTTTGACCTGCTTTAGACATTCGTTTGTCCTTCAGGTCGAAGAGGCAACTGCTTTGAGGCCACCTAGACAAAGATGTCTAACATTAGTATATTACTAATATTTTTATGGCATTCACTATTGTTGTATTTCATAATAAGAAGAAGTTTAGAGAAACATTTATCCTTTTAGTTCCCAGATCAGGTCACAAAAAAAAAACCAGCAAAATGTAAGTTTAAATTGTCAGTTGAAACAAAGCCAAGAATCTGTGAAGCAGTTTTATAATAATTTATATCTGCTGCTCGGCCATTGTGAACTCAAATCTGGCCTGTCACATGCTTGTGCGACCCCAATCATGGTTTTTGTTCAGTGTGGAGTGATAAAAGATCAGAAGAGGACTCTTCAACATGAGTTACTGCAGTTAATTGTAGAAGCTAATGATGTGCGGCCCACCGGAGGGTCATCAATCACATGTCTCAACCTTTTCATCTCAGCCTTTAGCGATGGCCTCTCGCAGCATATGCTTTTAAAATGTGTCTGACCGCGAGAGAGACTCGGCTCCTCTCCATCATGTCAAGATGGAGGGATGGAGCTCGCAGGCGGCATACTTTGTCAGCACCACTTGGCTTCAAACTGCTGCCGCGGGACTGAGGACATTGGTTCTTTGGGCTTCCGACACCTCTGCTCAAGCTTGGCCGAGTCTCTCGGTGTGACAAGGGAAAGAGAGATGTGCAGTCAAGTGTTTAAAAATGCGTATGGTCACACATTTAGGCCACAAGATGCCAAATTGGAAGCACTACAATGATGCCTTAAAATACTCATAACAGAGTTCTTTATTGTTCTTTGTTTCACAGTGAATGTGAGGTCTTGGAAATGGATTAGAATGCCAGGACAAGTCTGAGAGGGGTTTTAAAAAAAAATATGTGAACATTTGCTTGATCCACACCTCCCTCTTTATTAATATATTAGCTTTTTGTCCCTAGCGTCATCATGCTTAAATACATGCTCTCGGTTTCACACATGATTAGCATTGATAAGAAAAATTATTGATATGAAGACTAGTTGCTTTAGCAAATTATTGAAACATATATGAAAATATTATTTATTTAATGAAAGATGCAGACACGGGCACCTTCTATGATGCTCAAGTGTCAATTCGAGCTTCCTCCTTTTTAATCAGCAGTTTTCTCAGTACCAAAATTAACTATCCACAGACATTATGTGAAACCAGTTGCTGTACAGTTCATTTTTTTTCAACCGTGTCTTGCCTTTTAGTCTACAATTGACACCACGAGACAACAGCAGACTCCTCTTTCCTCAAGGACTATGACAGGCCTTAAGATGACACAGAAAACCCTCCATGCTCTTGTGCCTGACCAGCTCTGGGGTACATCTTTTAATCCCATCAGTTCAGCCTTGCCATGACGCCACTGTTGCCTCCAAACCTTGTCTGCAGTAATTACACTATCTACCATCCATCTCAGCAGAACCACTCTTGCACGGCACCCTCACAGTCTAACCACAAACTCAAGACCCTTCTGAGAAATAAAGCAAGAGAGAATCTCACAGAAAAGAACACACTGCTATGTTTTGTATTTTAATATTTTTTTTTTTGTTCAAGGTAATGTATAAAGCAATAATGTTTTATTTAATCTATTTACCCCATGCCAACCTTGACCAAAATATGAAGAGTCAGCCTCATGTTTGTTAGTTATTAGGTGAGGTAGAAATCCTGACGTTTTCATAGAATCAATGTCATTTTTAAATTTTAAACAACCTCTTACATTTGTTTGAACTTGGGTTAAAAACTACAATAAAATACTGACGTGATAAGCGGGGAAGAAGATGAAAGAATGAGTGAATTCTTAATCCCTTTTGGGGTCAAGGGGGTCTGCTGGTGCCTATTTCCAGCTAACTTTGGGCAAGAGGCCAGGGAATGCCCTGGACAGGTCACCAGTCCATCACAGGGCAACACACATATTTAGACCTAAGAGGGAATTTAATTTAGATAATTAAATTAACTTGCCGCATGTGTTTGGGATTGTGGGGGAAACCGGAGTAGCCGGAGGAAACCCACGCAAGCACTTGGAGAACTTGCAAACTCCTTCCAGCAAGGTCACCAGCTATCCACTATGCCCAGGTGCCACCATGAATAAGAATTTATGTTTTAAATTTAATTTGCAAACTCATGTAAATAACTGTATATTGTAGAAATCAATAAAGACTGCAAAAGTCTCTATTGTTTTGTATGGCGTTGGTCAAGTTGTTTTGTATGGCATTCCTGACATCACCCATGCAAGCACAAGGAAAATATTTGAATCTTATAGAAATTTTCAAATTACATGTACTTGATTAAAAAGAAAAACATGGCCAGAAACAATTTATGCTAGGTTCTTCGGTTGCTTGCAGAGACATATGTGGAGTTGTTAATAATCTGTATCATTTGTTTAGTCACTCTCAGCCTGTGACATAGGATATGGCACCACTTTTGATAAAACAAGACAGCAACTGCAGGTGCCCTTCCCTGACAGTGACTGAATGGGGGCAGGATGTACACTGACAAGCCTTGTCAAACAGGTGATCTCACACGTCCACACACAACTGCGGTGTCCACATGCACACTGACACAGCCATAGTGACACGAATGGTGATACTGACAGTCATGTCACCTGTGAGCAGGTGCTGCTGAAGCTCACACATACCCCGCAAGGCTTCGGGTAGGCAGGGTGAAAGACACTGCGGTGTGGCTGTGGACGCTGATTAAGCAGTAGTGATGGAGTCAGTCCAGAGGCTGGCCACATGGGAGTGCAGAAAAATTCATCCACTGTCAAGTATATAGGATGCCAGCTAGAGATGTGTTGAAAAACTCTGGTCATAAGAGACACTCTAGACTGACTCTTGAGGCTATTGCCTAAGTGTCATTGTCAGTGCAGCCTACTTCTGTGTGGTAAAATACCTGTGTGAGCCACAGGTGCTCACACAGAACCAGAAAGATTACATTGGCGCTCTGACACAGTGGAGACCACTTTCTCCAAGGAGGGCTATTCCAGTTCTCTGCTTATTTAGTTTGGACAATATTTCTGAGAATTAATTTCCCTAAATGGTATGAATGATGCTCTCGAACACATAGAATCCACATCTGAATGAACCTGATCTCAAAATATCCAAATGCTCAAAGATCATAGATCATATAAGATGTCACAAAATTTTGAATTGGGTCACATTCAACTGGCAGTGTAAACTGGGCCTTAGATGGCCACTGTCGAGCAGAAACCGATCTAAACAGCTGAATAGTTGAAGAGAAAAGATTAGTAATTGAGCTAAACTCTGGCACTGAATTTACGGATCCATTCCATACACACTAGAGTTGAGTAATTTGAACCAGGGGTTATATTGACGACAGGACTCAGATGAGAATGACGTTGGGGTGGTTTTTATTGGAAACCAAAGCCTGAATAAAAGAGATTCCCTAAACTTGAGAAGCACTCCAGAGACCAGCACTTGAACAGTCATTTTAGCATCCTCTCAGAGTACATGTCCATCATCACAGTTTCTCAATTTATCTCCATCGCAAATTGAACCCAACTGAAAAACATAGCCCAGTTTGAAGTCTTATGGATTCCTTGGAAATTAAAATTTGATGGACAGTAGCTCTGGAACACTGTTTGTGTGCATTGGGGATAATTGTGATTGAGGGCAGAAGTATAAAACTTCTCCTTAGCCATTTAGAAAAGTAGAGCCGAAGGGCTGCACACTAGAGTTAAACTTAAAGAGCAAGGTCTTGTACAGTGTGTGTCTTTTATATTTGTAGACAAAGGTCATGGTGCTTTCTTATAGAGTAAGCTAAGCTAGCCAGATAGTACCCTTCCCTGTTGTCCTATTTTTGAGATCTCCATAGACGTAGCACTTACTGTGGAACCTTGGCCTTCTTATTCAAGGCAGATTTATAGCATGGCATGAGGAGATCAATAAGAGAACAATACAAAAAGATGGAAACACAAAAGCTGTCTGAGAGAAGTTTTGGACAGTAAGGGCTTCCTGCTAGGAAAAGGGACAATGGAGGAATGCCTTGACAAAACCGATGCATTCATCTCAAGGAGTCTGACAAGCATTTCAGTAATCACAAATAGAGGGTGAAAAAACATAACCTTGATTTTATTTTGGACAACACTGAATCCAATCACAACGAAATAGAATTGTACAGTCTCTTAGCTCTAAAGTGATGGAATAAAATGAGACATTCAAAAAAGGGGCAAAGCAGGACATAATAAAAATGAGACAGCCCAAAGCTCTTGTGTCACCAAGGGAAATGCATTTGCCCATTAGATGTTGACCCGATTTAGAAGTGCAGCTGTGAAGGTATCCTAGAGTCAGACAACTTCAGTCCCTTCTTTCTTTTCTTTACCTATTCCACTTTCTGTGCACACTGATAATGCTGTATAGCTACTTGCATGAGTTCCCAATGCTCTCTCTCTCTCGCTCTCTCTTTCTCTCGCTGAGGTTATGACTCTCTGTCAGAAAGATGTTTGTCTTCTGTGCTTAGTGTCAGGATAAGAGAAGAAGGTGCCGTGCCCTAGTTGGGCTTCATTAAGACTGGGCCGTTGCTGCACGTCTTCAGGCACCCACGCTGTGCCACTCAACATTAGGCTTATTAATTCACAGACAACTGCCCTCACTCTTATTCTCGGCTATTTTGGAGCCTGTGGCCACCGAGGGACAAATACATTTTAACAGACAGTGGAAGTCAAAACCCATTCACTGTTGGCCAAATATTTTCAGTAATCGAAAGTGGACGGAACTCTCTAGCTATCATATTTTTTTTTAATCACTATCTCTGATCTTTCAGTCCTGACTGGCAAGTGAATGTATGCAATAATGAAGCCTTTTAAAGTCAATATTAAAAAAATCTCATGGATCTGACCTCACCAATGTGGTGGTTCAAGACGTATCATGTGACCTGGTGGAATCCAAAAGCGCACAGCGTAGGCAGAAACTTCAGCTTTTGCAGCGATAAAACCCTTCAAATGTATATAAAAATAGATGTGTTAGTCCTTTTGTTTTCAAGTATTTAAAACTAACCATTGGCTAAACAGAAGGTGAGGCATGTAATTGGAGACATCAGGTGGAAACCCTCTTTCCTCAATGTTTTTTTTTTTTGTTAAAAGCCTGCATCATCTTCAGAAACAGTTACCATTATGGACTGTATAACAGGGGCATTCTTCTCCCTGAAGGGGATCTAGCCTGGCTGCAAAGCATATGTCAAACATTTTGCTGTGTTTGAAGTCCACACAGCAAAATCTACAATCTACAACATAGAAGCCCCCCCACCAGCAATCATTTAGGAACAGTTATTGAAGATAGAGCAGAGCAGAGGGTTTACTGCTATATTCAGCTGCAAGAATTCTGCTGCGAGTAAAGGAACACTTTTATACCACCCCTATACCATTTAAACTGCTCTGATGGCCCGTGCAACCGCGGATTCAGCTGCAGCAAATATAAATCATTTAATCTTGAAGTAGTTTCTCACTAGACCTTTCTAATGAAACTGCTACATGAATTCTGCCTAAAATGTTAAGCTGGGGCTGTTTTATGTTTTTCTTTAAAAGTTAATTTATTATTTGTATTATTGCAAGTGCTATACTATTCAATAGCATAGTTTTTATTTCCTAACAAGACTGAGACAATTTCTAAAGAAACAAAATGACCACTGTCAAGTGATTAAAGAGCACAGTTCACAGAGGACAGCTTTGAAACTTCACTCAAAACATATTTGTTTCTGCTGACAAGTTTGTTTTAAAATGGTGCCTACAATTACGCTGGTCTCCCTACTGCCATCTTCATATTTATTGTACTTCTTTGAAATGCATTTGTTGGTTTTAACTGGTTATGTATATCAAAATATGGACGGCACAGTGACGCAGTGGGTAGAACTGTGGCCTTCCAGTTAGAAGGTTGTTGGCTTGAGGCTAACCGGTGACCTTCCTGGAAGGAGTTTGCATGTTCTCTCCAGGGTACTCCGGTTTCCCCCACAATCCCAAAAACATGCGGTTAGGTTAACTGAATCATCTACATTCCCCTTAGGTGTGAATGTTGCCCTGCGATGGACTGCCGACCTGTCCAGGGTGTACCCCTACCTCTCGCCCAATGTGCGCTGGAGACCCCCTTGACCTCAAAAGGTAATATTATGGAAAATGAATGAATGAATGATTTTTTTTTTTATTTTTATCTGCCTACCTGTGTTGGTTAACTCCATGTTTTTAAACTGTGATTTAACATGTCAAGGTTTCTGAAACATCTGCCAATCATTGACTTTAGGGAATATATCTCTTCACCTGTCTCTAGGTCAGCCCTTGGTTCAAGCTAAACTTTTCCAAATTTTCAACTAGACATTATAAGTTGTTCTTCTGCTAATGGTCTGCATCAGCATTGGTGGGCGGGGCCTAGGGCTTGACATTCAAAGAGGCATTTTTAAAGATGGGCAAATACTTGACTGTGTTTTTTTTTCTTTAAAATCTGTTTTTATTTAATTTTTCAGTGTTAAGGTGACAACAATAATTCCAGGTTGGGGTATCTCTTGGTGATTGGTCAATTTTGTAATTCCTTGAAACAAGAACTGAAAGGGTTAAATTAATTTAATAACTAAACATAAATATTCCCGTTAAATTTACATATATCTCCTTGTCAGATCCCTTAGATAATGAACAATCCAGTGACCAGAATATAGGAACATCTTCCAGTCCACCTCAAATGCTTGGAGTCGTGAACTGGCTGATAGGATTATCTTTCCCCAGCTGACTAGTTGTGTCTCCTACATTCTTTTTTTTTTAAGGAACGTTTTGACCCTTTCCACACCTCCTAAATGCAAGCCTACGCAAATCTAAGCCTTGCTTTCACATGTGTGGCAGAGTGTATTTTGCGGCAAGGCTGCAGGGGCCATGGGAGTAACTTTAGCCCCAGTGTGAGAGTCACCTCGCCACATCAAGTCTTGGAGTCGGTGAGCACTGCCACCTCCAATTTAACCTCTCTAACGTGACACTAGCCAGGAAAAAATCAACCCAAGAGAACCAGTCAAAGTTGGAAGAGAATAAAAGACATTTAAAGTGTGATCTCCTTCAGCAGCAAGGTTCCTTTTTCCATTTTTCCCCACAGTGGATTTGTTTTCCTTTCCGCAGAGCCTGGCGTAAAGGGCTGTTGTATAATAATGACGAGTGACCAGGGATATTGAACACTCTTTAGTTTTGTCAGGTAGTCCAGTGGGAAGTTGGGAAGTTATGGTGTTTTTAGAGCTGGCCAAAGCTGGCCACTATATTATTAGAGTGAGCATTCAATCCCAAATGTAACTCCATTTATGACCCAATTATCTGTATTTATCGATTGACATAAAAAGGCCTCTCTTTAAAAAAATGTGTCTTTGTTCATTTTACCTCACTTTAAATGGTATTTAAAAAAAAATTGGAAAACATGGTCAGGCCATCAACCAAACATGGTCATAACCATGAAAAAGTGTGTGTTTTCATGCAATGGGGAAACATCCGATTATGGCATTATCAAATGAATTTCAAAATGCAATGCACTTATTTACGTTACTGTACGGGCATTTGCTCCAATTTACAATCTTTTATCAACATTATTCCATTGTTTGATGATGCAGCAGATTTCAATAAGAACATTACCTATGTTTTGGTGTTGTTGACAAGTTTGTGGTTGTAGCGGAGCTATCGGTTAGGGCACTTTTTTTGTAGGGGCAGGTTTGTTTTTATTAATTCTAATGTCTTGGTCGTGGCTCATGTGCCGCATTAAAAATAACAAAACCCATTTTTGCCAGACTCTGCCCATGTTTGGTGCACATGCTGTATTCCAGTGATAGATAAATTCGAGATGCCAAAATTGGCCAGCAAAATTGTTGCTAAATGGGAGTAGTTACGGTATATGTAGAAATTGCAAGCATTACATCATTGAAGATCTTAGCAGTTCACTTAGCAAAAATCACTTATTTTTGCTAAAAGTTGGAGATAATCAGACTACTGCACTCATCTGCTTATCAAGGTTAAGTTTACATAAAATGTCATTAGACCAAAATAAAATAACGGTTTGATAAAAAAAAATATATCAAGCCAGGGTTTCCAGAGTTGTATGTGTCATGGCATACTACAGTTTACATTTTGAAATTAGTTTTGCTCACATTACTTATTTGCAAGTAAACAAACTGTGAAATTTAACAAAATGAAAAAAAAAAAATTGCAATCAATTGCTAAACGTGAAACGTTGTGCCAAACCTTGTAACATGCTTTAACTAAAAGGAAAAAGGTAAAGAAAATAGTGATGAGCATCCCTTGCTTCGTTACACAGAGAAAGACTTCAGGAGAGTTGATTCATTCATTATTCACTCAACATTCACACTCTCGCTCATTCCAGTCAGGGTAACCAATCAGAGAACTTGTGTGCACAAAATCAAGAAAACCAACATGGGAAATGCAGATAAATTCCTCACTGAAAGGAAGCAGTGCTGGCCCTACAATACACAGCCACTTTTTTAAATATTTAATATAAAACGTTTCTGCTGGATTTCAATATCATTTACAAACCTTTCTGCTGAATGACGCTAAGAAATGATGCTTTTTAAAAACATTCCGGATAACTTTTTATGATCTCTATACCTCCGTCCCCACCACAGTCAATTTCCTATACATGTCTCATTTTAGAAAAAAAAAATGCTGCTTGCTCAAACATGCACGCCTGACCCTCGTTCCTAACCTTCCACTGTATTTTTGGATTCATCACAGCATACAGCCAAAAAACACATAATGAGATTTGCTACATAGTGTGAAAGACATGTCCTGAGCTGGTTTATGCCCCAAGCCTTTTAATGCATGTTGATGAGAGTGGCTGCTGTCGAGCCAGTGCAGGACAGAGACCGCTATAGGTCAGCGGAGACTGACATCCGAAAGAGATCTGAGCTAAAGTACAACAAGAGAAGCAGTGCAGCTCACACCAGCGAGACAGACCGAGAGACAGGCAGGGGGCTTGCTGCTCTGGAAACAGAGGGGTGAAAGCCCCTGGGCTCTTGATCATGCAGCCTCTTCAGATGAATTACTTATTAGGGAATATGTGCAGAACGTGTGCTCCTTCCAGCCTGTGATCTTCCTGCCAGTTTAGCCAAAGTCCTCTCCTCTTAGCCAGCCAGACTTTAGCTGGCATAGGCCTGAGCCCCAAGCTCTCCACGCCAACACGTGGAAAGAGAAAGAAAGGAGATGAAGAGTGAGATAGGGTTCAAGAGAAGACATGTGGGAAAGAGAGAGAGAGAGAGAGAGAGAGAGAGAGAGAGTTGGTTTTCTTGGTTTGCTGTAGACCTTTTTTATACGTGTACAACAGTTTACATACACATGCAATTTTCTTTATACAGGCGTTGCTGTGTGCATATGTGGTGAGGGAGACTGGCATGGGCCAGACGCCTGTCTGATGTGGTGCCAAGGAAAATCGATTAAGTAAAATCCACCAAATGATGTTGCGTGAGAAGTTTGAGCTTCTGGCTGGCACTGGCTCGGCTGCAGATAATGAAGACAGCTCTCGCCTTACTGTGGTAAATACAGCTTCTCCCCTTTTTACTGCCATAGCCAGGCCGCCGGTCATGAACAAAGACCACTAACACAGATGGCTTTGAGAAATGCATTTTCAGCCATCAGCTTCAGGACGAAGAAAATGAAAACCAGGCAGTGACTTTAAAACTGAGAGAGTGGGAGAAAGAAACTGAGATTGGAGCTGTGAAGAGAGGCTAAGCAGACTTATAAATAACTTCTTCACTCTAAATAATTGACTATGCAAAAATCAATAGCGCTACTGTGTGTAAACAATCAATATTGTGTTTAAAGGGTATTGAGAACGTCATAAAATGCTTGAGAGTTTCTCTGCTAGTCCATCACAAAGACAGGACACAGGAAAAGCTACTTTGCAGTAAATATAGTCACTTTATCTCTGCAGAGATATAAAAATCCCTGCCAAACTTTGAAAATTGGAAACAATGCAGTGTGTGTGTTTAAAGTTATTCAAATTTTATTCTTTAGTCTAGATTCCACACTGGAGTAGTATACGCCAAATGATGCCTTATATAGTCATAGCATCCAGTTACTTTTGGTTTGTGGAGGTGAAGGGATTTGTACGCTAGCTTTGTTGTGTTTTTCCATTGTGAAGAAATGTGAGTTTTACCTGTGGGGGTTTAGCTCTACAGCGGAAAGTGCAATGCTCCTGATGTGCACTGGCAATACGAGGCTCTAGGCCACTTTAACACCCAGTGCAAATCCAGAGTGAAACAATCATTTCACACAACTTCTGCTTCTGTCATGTTGAGAAATGTAATTTAAAGCCAGTCAACGCAACCCCTGGGTTATTCTGTCCACTTTCTCTCCAATTCAGCCCACACCGCAGATGTGTTTTAACAACACACCTATGCGTCAGAAGGAAACGAGATTAATGTGAGTAATAGGGTAAAAAAAAAAAAAAACAATCACAGCCTCACTTCGGAGGAAAGAGAGGGAGAAAGGAAATTAATTTAGATTTGTCAATGGTCAAATCAAGAGATTTCCTCCAGATCCCACAGACAGAGGAAAAAATAATGTATAAGAGATGAAATAGATACATAAAGATAAGGAAGAGGACTATGATTAGTTGCCCTAGTTTTTTAAATTATCTGCTGTTTTGGGCATTAAGTAAAATAACTAAAGTAATATAATCAAGTGGCCCCATTATAGAAAGTTCCCATGTAGGGCGATTGAACAAAGTGGAGTCTCCAAAGTGTGAAGGAGCTGAAATCAGGTCGTTCCTGGGAGCCATTGGTAATGAACCTCGTCAGATGGGGGATGTGCATTTGTGAGTCGATTGTGCTGACCTGAGTAAAGATATGTGGAAAATGCAGAAATGCTCAATCAGTACAGCATTAAAATCCACATGGCATTCTGTATTTTTTTATCATTTTTGATTCAATTCTTTTGCTTCTTCATGTTCATGTTCTATCACTTTATATTTTAGAGTTTAATTGTAAAGCAAACACCTCAATGTTATAATACTTTGTGATTTTTAATTATAGTTTATTTCTTCCTTGTAGCGTGATCATGTTTGACAAGGCAAGCTGCCCAGACATGGATGTAGTCTGTGTTAATATGAGGTGTTGGGGTGAAAGGAGGAATTGTATACATGGTTTAGTTTGTATTGGCATGACTTTATTTGTTCTGCAGATGACACACCCTAATAACTCCTCCTGAAAATTGTTATATAAATGCCACTAAGAGCATGACTGAATCCTTATAAGCCAAATTTAATTGATCCACCCCTTCTCCACACAGGGGGTCAACTCTGATGCATCTGAGCAAGACAGCCTGTACTTTCGAGTTCCAGATAACAGACTCCTGAATACTTTTACACAGTTTTAGCATTAGTTTTTATTCTTCAGATTAACCCTACTGGAGATTTCTTTATATATATATTTTTAACTCTTTTAATTACAGTTGTAGATATAGATAATTTTGAGAAATTTGTAGATTTTGTCATTTTTTAATGCAAAAATTTAAAAACGCACAGTAATAATGTTTTCGTTTGAAAAGTTTATAATTTTTTTGAAACATAGAATTTGGAATCAAAATGATCAAACAATAATGGCGAGTTGTATCATTCGTATTTAATTCAAACAGCAGGTGTGATTGAAGCACTCGCCAGTGCTGTCTATGATTTCTAGGGGTTAATATCAGAAATACGGTATGTTTCATTACAATTGCGACTAGTCAAGTTACAGTTGTAGATGTCTGTAATTGACTCTTGATGCATCAAAATAGAGTTGCAAGTTAAAAAAAAAACAGCCGTATTGCATCTTAAAACGAATACAGTTTCTTTCTTATTTTTTCCACTTTAATTATTAGTTTTTGATTTTTTTTATTTACTAACCTTGTAATGCCTACGGTTTTTAAATGTGCTGCATTGGTATTCTAACTTCAGATTTATGCTTTTTTTCAACACAAAGCAAAAAGAAAAGGACAAGATTGATCTATTTACAAATACACAATGTAGGATGTAACTAGTTTTATATGTCTTGTGTATCCCATTCTTTTTAGAGAGTGACTACCAGTTTTAGAACATATAAATAAAAAAGAAACACTGGTTATGACCATGCACACACTCTCTTCAGTCTCTATGCAACATTACTACACAAATAAAAATGAAAACCAAAGAAAACGGTGGAGTTTGATGAGTATTTCATTGGATTTATGGTTTAATTCACATTAATCAGTTGTCTGCTGGTCGTCTGTAACAAAGCCTGGCTATGGAAGCTCATTGCAGCCAGATTTAATTAAATTTGCTCCCATTCCGGACAAACTCTACCCTTAACAAGTATGCAGGCCTGGGGAGGGTTACAGCATTTTTTGCCATAATCAAGTTATCTCTCCATATTTAGGCAAATAAACAACACTTATCTGCACTGAGATAATGTGGTCAGCGGAGGTAGACAGTGACCTCTCTTTTCAATCGATGGAAGCCTGAATGTTTCCTTGCACAAGGGACTGGTGAGGGACTGGACTGCATTAGAAATGCAAACATCTCTGCTTCCTCTCTCACAAATGAGGATTCATCTGATATACTGACACTAATAAACCCCTAGCTCCACTACAAAGTCAACCAATTTCTAAAAGGCAATAGTTTTTATTATTTTCAAACAGGTAATATAATAATTAATCATCAAAAAAAAAGTCTTTCCATGGATAACCAAAGTAAATGTTAATTTAAACCTTGAAAAAGTGATTAAAATTTGTTCAAAAACATGCTGACAAACATACACATGTCTACTGTCATTCTCACAGGTTGACCTCTAGTCTCTCTGTGGCCAAAACACTGACCAAAGGGCATCTATTGGCCCACATACTCAGACACAAGCACGCCCATTCAATCTCAGCCGTATACCTTCCTGTAGCAAGGACACAAAGGCAGACAGAGCTTCTGGCCTAGCCTTGATCTTCAGGTTTTCCTTCTCCAGCCATTCATCTCTTTCCTTATCTCTATCTCTCATGTTTCTTTTCTCAGAAAGTCCTCCTGGACCCCTGGGCCTTTGTCCATTGTCTGTTGTTCTCACTTGTCTTTCTCACAATTCCTCTCTCGACTCAGTCACTTAAGGAAGTATATTTTTTCCAACCCTATCTTTGTATTTTGGATGTACTCTATCATATCAAACCACAAATCAAGCTGAATAACCGTGAACCCTGAAATCAAGACTAATCGTGATTTTATAATTTACCTAAAATGTATTAATTGCACATAAAAATCCTTTTTACTGTTTATTTACTCAATGGTAGGCAAATGTTTGTATTGTGGTGGCTTTAACAAATATTTATGTGAGATAAATGTTGTAAACAAAGAATCCCCCAAATGCAGGACAAAATGCAGCCAATGAACAAAATACAAAATCAATATTTGCTGTCACAAACCTTAGCCTTCAAAACAGCATCAATTCTCCCAGGTAACCGTGGATCTTCTGTCACATTGGTCAGCCTCTAATGCCAGACACAATTAATGATGTTGAAATCAGGGCTCTGTGGCGGCCATGCTCTCCCTTCCAGTGTTTCTTAAAGTTCTTAATGACTTTGGCTGTATGTTTGGGGTCATTGTCCTGCTGCAAAAAAATGTAGGGTCCATTCACACGCCTCCCTGATTGTAGTGCATGATAGATAAGAATCTGCTTGTATTTAACAGCATTATTTAACAGCCATTTATCTTGACTAAATATTAAACCCAAGAAGTGCAGCTCCAAATATTCAAGGAACATCCACCATGCATCACTTTGTCTGCATAAACGCCTTATTCTACCATTCCCCAGCCATCGATGAACAAACTGCCTTCTGCCAAACATTGACATTTTTACTTCTCAAAGCAAAGCATGATTTCAATGTTTTCAGGCATATGTGGCCTTGTTTTCAAGTGAGATGATTTTATTTTTGCTATGACCAAACAGAGATTAATGTGTTTAAGATCTGCTGCACAAAGTTTTGGTTGATCGTACACCTGACCCTACAAAATACCTGACATATAAGCATTAACGCCAGTTTAAATGCAAAAGCAATTAACACACACACAAAAAAAATCACAATAAATCACAATTTATTGTTTTAAAAACATGTTGTGTTTATAGCACTTTCACACCTTCCTAAATGTTTGGCATAGTACTGTTTTTTGAAATCAGGGACGAAATCTGTTTTTTTTTCTCGAGTGCTTGTGAGATCAAAGAGATCAGTGTTTTTAAAACTCAGACATTTTCAGGAAGAATCATAATTAACTTTCAAATCAAAAAGCAAAAGGAAAAAGATTCTTCTTGTCAGTCATCTCTCTGATTCCTCTATTTTATACATGGTGGGTAAGGAAGGGGCTGTTCCTCTCCTGGCATTTTAATTGTGGTAGCAATCAGACAGATTCACAGGAACTAATTAATATGCAGATCTGCAGTATCCTTTTCTCTGACAGTCTTTCTCTTTTTACAAGACATTTCACAAATGAGTACTCAAGTGCTTGTACGGTTGCATATATAGAATGTAGAGTAAGGCTCAGCATGCTTTTTAATGTCTAATTTTAGCACCCGATCAACTTCAGTATTTTGACACCACAGAAAATGATTGATGTTTAACCATGCAGCATGTTCCATTGCATTTCTAAAAGGTGTACCTTTATTTATTAATGAGAAATGTATTCATGATACTACTTATAAAAACTAATTGAGAGCAATTTTACACTCACCATTTTAAACACATATACAGTAGCTGCATTTGTATATTTGCTATTGTTTGAGAGCAGGGAGTGACTCAATTTGCCCTTTGTCTGTGTACTCAGGACATTAGCGGAATATAAAATTCTAAGCACTGCACACAGTCCAATGCAGTTAATAGTCAGATAATGAGAGTGCAGAGGCAAACGGCTCTATTAAATCATCGCCTAATACTTTGCACTGAAAGATTGCTGTTTGGTGGAGGTGTTTTCAAATGGCTCACTTATATCCCGGCCCCGCTCATATAAAATTAACAATGTGTGATTGTCTGTAAGTTATGTTTTTCTGCAATAAAACACCCATTAAGCTATTAGAAAAACACACAACAAAATACTCAATCATCAGTAAATTACAGGAGATGCTTTTTTTGGTTTAAATTTACATGCACACACACACACACTCACGCACACACGCACACACACACACATTTTTTCTTAATTTATATGTTTAACAAATTGTTTTATTTACATTTACATTACATTACATTACAATTATGCATTTGCAAGACGCTTTTATCCAAAGTGACTTACATTTTGAATAAATTACCACATTTTTTTGTCAGTTCTTGCTTTCCCTGGGATTTGAACTCACGACCTTTGCGTTAGCTCAATGCTCTACTGATCAAGCCACAGGAAAGCTCATTCAAACCACACTTTATCTTATGTGACTTAGAGTTGGGGAAAAACAACAACTACTTTCGAAAAGGTCTGCTTATATGTCATGGTTTTCACCATTTCCTTTCTGTGTCTAGTTCTCTGTCTGTAGGAATTTCTTGTAATGCTCTGATGGCAACTTCTATGTTTATCACTTAGTTTATGTTGCCTGTGACCAAGTCTTTTTTAGCTATGTTTGTCTCCTTGTGGGCTTTTCTGTTATTTTTGTGTTCAGTAAAACTTTTTCAGTTCAACTCCAGCTTTAGCATATGATTCTTTTAACCTCAGCCACGCAAGATCATGACATCATAGAAAGGGTTTAAGCTATTAGCAAAACAAAGCAGAGATATGAATATTACTGACATTGATTTACCGTATTTTCCGCCGTATAAGACGCATATAATTTTGAATGAAGATCTAGAAAAAAAGATTCCGAACTAAATACTGTAGTAAAATATTTTATATCAACTGTGTAAAACTTAACAGCAGTTTAAGAACAATTATATGCCAAACATGTAACATGAACAGTCAGTAAACAGTAAAAGTAACAAAATTAAGGCTGTAATGTTTTTATTCGATCCCCAATAATTCCTCTTCGTCACTGCTATCAGAAATGAGGAAGGACAGATCCACGCAGTCATTGTCATCACTTTCTTCCTCACTGGTGTCAAATAAGATGTTGTCTTCTGTTCCATCCAAGGCATTACTAAAGCCACACTTCTTAAATGATTTTATAACAATGTCCTCCTTCATGGAGTCCTACGCGCTATGGTAGGATCGACGAGCAGAGATGGGCGATGACGTCAGCGCGCACCGCCGGGTGTACAAATATGGCCGACAGCTCCAGAGCTAGGCCGAAGCCGCTGCCTCTCTTACGCTTCTCCTACGGCCGTGACCTCTGCATTCGCCGTATAAGACCCACCAACTTTTCCCCCTCAGTTTTGGGGAAGAAAAATGCGTCTTATACTGCAAAAAATATGGTAATAATAATAATGATGATAATAATTCACTTTATTCAATTTTTGATTAAAACATATTTAAATGTCAAAATAGTAGTCATGAGCCAATAAAAAAAAGTTTTAAAACAGATTTTTGTGACTACAGGTGTGATATGTTCACATACTCTTGTCCTGGGCAAGGTTTGTAAGTAAGGGCATCTGATGATATGCTTGACATACTAAAACATAACCAAATCATAATTTTATTCAGATGCAAAGTTAACTTTTTTTCGAGCCAGACGAAAAATAATAAGAAAATATCATTGGAAGTGACAACATGCTACATGCATAATAAGAAGTGACTGAAACTGCAATTCATCGAATGGCCACTTGAGGCTGGTGTCAGAAAGCAGCAGATTCCTATTGACTCCTATGTTAACTTGTACCGCCTTTGGCATCGTAGTGACACACTTCCAAAATGGTTACTGTTGGCCGTGGCCAGTTTGAGCCTACACGGTTGCTATCCACATCTATGTTATCTATATAATTTCAGTACAGATATCTTGTCTTGGTAAAAGCCCTTTAGTGCACCAAAACAATGGCTATACTATTTTATGCACTTTTTACTTTGTTAAAGTTAATCTGGAATGATTTTGTGTCAACACATTTTTTTCCTTCTACAACACAAGACATTCCTCTTTTCCATGTGTATTGCTGAAAAGTAAAAAAATAAATAAATAAATTGACTGTGCCTATATGCTATCTTTCCATGCCATCACAACATGATGGCATATTTTAAAGGACACTATGACGGCATATTGAACTGGGAAGCAGAATACTGTATATATGTATATGTATGTTTTTTTCCTCCCAGACAATGCATAGAGCATTGTCTGTGGTCATGTGGCCTGTTCATTTCAGACCGAGTGACAAAATAAGCAGCCCATCTGCTTTCGGCCTGTCAAACCCCTGCATTAACTTTCTCATTGCATTCTATGATTGTCTGAGCATCATTGAAAGGGAAAGATGGAAAGAATGAGAGAGAAGATGTATATTTGCTGCATCGTGAAATCTACTTGTCAGAGAACTGGTATGCATCACTGCTTTTTTATTTCAATTCAATACATTTTTATAGATTTTTTCAGCAATCATTCATTCATTCAACCATTCATGCATTCATTCATACAAAGTATATTACATACTAACATTTAATAATAACACTTTTTTTACTTTGAGAATGTGCAACTCCAGCACCTTTTTAATTCCACTTATCACAGCACAAGAATTATTTTAACAACGCCTTGCTGCTTTTTTGACAACAGTTCCACTTTTATTTTAACATTTATCCATTTGTTAACGTCGATTCAGTGTTTACTGAACTTCTCCACAGTAGATCTTAATAGACAATAGAATCAACTAAACTTTGCTAAAATAACAATTTATTTTGTTGAATTAAACTGTTGAAAAATCATAATTTTTTAGAATGAATCGGCATCTATGTTTCAATTGTTCCATTCAATATTAAATCCATTCAATTAGTTACCATATATGGTAATTGGGATAAATAGATAGAATAGGACATAGAAATATATACATAGACATTGTTTGTTTATTTTAAAACTATTACGTAACCAGTTATTTAGATTCAGATCCCAGAAAAGTTTTGCATTGGAAGCCAGAAGATTCATCCATTTCTTTTCCAACCCGCTTATTCCCTTTAGGGGTCACAAGGGTCTGCTGGTGCCTATCTCCATCTCACATTGGGCGAGAGGCAGGGGTACACACTGGACAGGCAGCCAGTCCATCGCAGGGCACACCTAAGGGGAATTTAGATTATTCAATTAACCTAACTGCATGTTTTTGGGATTGTGGGGAAAACCCGAGTACCTGGAGGAAACCCACGCAAGCACAGGGAGAACAGACTCCTTCCAGGAAGGACACTGGTGAGCCTTGAACTGACAATCTTCTAACTGGAAGTGTTATTCACTGTGCCACCGTGCCGCCTGCATTGATTTACTACAGAGCCTTTCCGCCTTCTCTCCACCCCTACATAGTGTTTTTGTCTCTTATGCCTGAGCAGGTTATGCCTATATACACTTATCCGTATTTACGATTCGAAGTTTTGTGTGAGAAACAGTCCGATTGAAAACCATGGGTGCCAATGGGAGCTCATACATCTGATTGAAAGAAAGCTGGCTCTTTTGATGACGTGAGTGGGATGTAAAAGAGCCGCTTGGTGGCACAACATTTTCATAGCAACTTACAGAGGAAACAGGAAAGAAGAAGAAGAACTGGAAAAAACGAAATCAGAGAAGAAATCAAAGAACACATAGAAAAAAATCACGGACCTCGAACAGTTTATACTGTTGGTGGCTGAAGACGGGAAGCAGAGAGCCTCATTGCATTAATATTTGTTTGACCCAGAGGAAAAGCACCTTGCTGAAAAGCCATCCAAAGACCCATGCAAATCTTAATTCGGATCGGTGTGTAGAGTCCTTTAGCTATTTTTTTGTTAAATCCAATTTTCACTTTTTTAAGTGCTCTGCTCACCTACCTCTTGACTCTTTACTCATTTGACTCTCCTTGTCATAAATAACTGAATAATAACTATATTTTACCAAACAACAAAGATCTGGCTCAAAGAACCGCTTCATTCATGACCATTATATCAATAGTGTGTAGAGCAGTTGTTACAATGCGATTAAAAAAATGTAAAAAAAATGTTGCTTTTTTAAATAAAATCACTGTCCAAAACCTGACCAAAACTTTATTTGTGTTTCAATTATCCAATAAAAATGTGAATGATTTTTATTGTATTATTTCTCACTACCTACACCAGTAAGAATATATTTGAAAAGGATATTGGTAAAACTTAATTTCAATTGTTTAACTCCTTCCCTCCCACACCAGAAGTGAAATATTAGCAGTAGAGGTCCTGGTCTGTTCAACCCCGTCCCGAAGCAAGGAGGTATGTGCAAGTGCTCTTGCTGGGGTGTGTATATTGTTGGGTTATTGAGAGCCCGGCGCTCAATCCAGCTTCGCACTGGAGCGAAGCCGGTGAATCCTGGCAGCATGAACACAGACAAAGTCAAACTGCTGCTCACACATATTTGGGGGGATATTTAATTAAAAGTGGATTACAAGAGTATTGGATAAACAGAGATCAGATTAACAAATAACTGTACGCTATTTTCCCATTTGCCAATGCAAATTTGACTTTGTGCCTGCATCCCCGACACAGAAGAGAAGCTTTACGACTCTTCCAGAATATTAAGTCCCAGTCTGGTGTGGAGTTTAAGACGAATTTCACAGAAGATGATAAAAAACCTCCACCTTCTGCTCAGATCACCTTCACCATCCATGCAGCAAGGCATCCAGTGTTAGTGTCTTCAACTCCAAACATCAGCCACATATCAAGGGCTATACATGAAAATCCCCTTCTGAATTTAAAATGAATTTCAGCAACAACAAGCCAACGCAATGCTGTCTGTCCCCCCGCCGGTCAGTCAGTCAGCTGGAAAATAGTCAGATCTGTAACTGTGCACCTTTCGTTGACCTGCCGAGGTATGCACAGATCTGTTTGGGCCAATTTTAATTGGAACTGAAATTGAGTTTGGCTGAATGGCAGTGCTTCGTTGAAGGTGAGCAAATGGCAAGAGGACTGACACATTTCTACGCGTTTTTTCTCTCTCAACGGGTAAAGTTTTTCTTGCTTCTTCACTTTTGACATCAAATGACCTTGCCTTGATAGACTGCTGGACTTTGTAGTATCGTCTGGAAAAGAGGCAACTCCAAAGAGTGTTTATGTGTGCAAGAGAGGAGGCGAAATGGATTTATTGACTTGTGACTTTGACTCAGGCCAATGTATCAGCACTTGCATTATAGGGAATGATGAGACCAGAGGATGTCAGGGACAACTTAATATAGACCAAACACACACAGATACACGCACACACGCACACAAGCCCCAGTATAAATGAGTAGGAGTGTAAAGCAGACAAATAAAGAAACATATTTAAAGAAAAATCCTTTGCACAAACCGCAAAAGAAAATTCGATTTAGAATTTGAAATTCATTAATTCATTGTAAATTACAATTTTGACAAATGCATGACACTTTGTCTATTAATGGCTGTCAATAAATTCCGTTTTCGACAATAGGTGAAGTGAATGATCTGCAGCATTCTGCACCTGAAAAAAAATACAGTGCAATGGTTAAAATGAGAATTTGAAGCACTGCTCCCCAATTCAGACTAAATAGAAACAAAATTCATTTTTATACAATTTTTGTAATCATTAGAGAAACATACATTTTTTCCAAGTGTTTGAGCAAATTAGTGTTTTTTAATTCTAAGAAATAAATAGAGGATTTTTAATGTTTGAATTTTATTCAGAAATAGCCTTATTCATATTAATGAGTTTATGACATCACAAACTACAGCATCACACCCATGACTCCTGTGTTTGTTATTTTGCAAAATATTGTTGTGATGTTGTGTGTGCTGATTACATTCTTGACATTTACTCCCAGCAACTCAATGATCTGCTGAAAAATAAGAGGTGGGATCAGCAGTAGTTCAGGATAAGTGGAAGAATATATTGATGCAAAAAGCATGTAAATGAAATGCAAAAGAAAGAGCAATTTATCTATAAAGTCCTAAAAGAAATTCTGTTTAATAATAGTTTTTTATTTAGTATTTCATTATTAATTCTACACCAAGTAAGAAGACTCTGAAAGCAAGGTTTAATATGATTTAACAGAGAATGTGGGTTTATGCATCTTAAACATTATTCAGCTAAAACAAGGCACTGCAGTGAAAGAGAGGAAGCGGGTTGGGGGCAGCACTCTTTACTTAAACATCAACTTTACCTAAAGAGCTTGTCATTTCCTGTTTGACTCTCACTTGAACTGAGCTGTTTAGGACATGGTGAAAAAGTTCACAAGTTTGCTTCCATGAACCAGTCCTAGCATCAAAATAAATAGAATTAATTTACTTTTGTTTATAAAATACTACTTTAATTTGTAATCACCTTTTGCCAGTTATCAATTTCATACTAGATATAGAGAGAGACAAAAGGGGAGAGGGGGAAGGAAATGATGACGGGTTCAGGATTCGAATCCACATTGCCCTGAGCAACTGTACATATATGTCTGGCGCACCATACACTATACCACAGGGCTGGACCCAGCAATGACTTTTTGAATAGTCTTTACTTGTTCAACTTGAGTTTCTCCAATTACAACTCTAGATTGCCGACACTAGGATACCCGCGTGTACACTGACTTTATATTAACTTCCGCATGTGTATGTGCTTTTAAAGGAATAAGAAGCAAATAAAACATAACCTTTTTATAGACAAAACCGTTGTACAGGACACAAGGTCCGAGTGGTCATCTAACCGAAAGAGTAAACAGACTGGCTTTGGAGTTTGTTTGCTAAATAATGCAAGCAAAAGAAGATGCAGAAGAGCAAGCTGGCTGATCTTAACATGTTTCCCTCAGAACATGATGAAGCCTGATGAAAATTGCAAGGAAGAGGCAGAAAAAGCCCGATGCAAGAGAGAGAGGCATGTTCATGATGAATCCCCTCTAGCCATAACTTTGTTCCTCATTTCCGGAGAGGATGCATAATTCAGAGGGTGGATAAGTCAGGCCGGGGGCTGTTGTGGCATTCTGGGGCAGAGCAGGAGATAGACAGCAGGCCTGCATGCTGTCCACTCTAGGACTTTACTACTGAGACCTGTGGGAAAGTATTGGTGCTCCCAGGGAGTTCAGGAGTATAATACACAGTAATAATTTTGCCACAGACCTGCCCATTTTCATAGGAACAGCAAGAAAACAAGCAGAGCTGGCCTTTGCTCTGCTTAAGTGCTTTATTAAACACACATTACAGTGGTTAAGCACATTGTGTTTTATTTAATTTATTTAAAAGAGGGTCTGTGACCTCTTGTCTTAATTCTACCTCAATTTGAATATTTTGATAGAACCCTGTCAAATTCGGTGCTTGTATCCCAGCACTTAAGAAAGCTAGACTTCCAAATGCTGGGCTTTTTTGTTTCACCTAAAGTTGAGCACACGGCCTTGTTCTGTTTTCATACGCCGTGTGCTCTCTTATGTTTGCCCTTTCTTTCTAGTTGCCTGACAATTGGTTAATTTGATTGACTTGTAACTCTTTTAATTTATTTCCCCTAATTTCACAATTAGCTCTGATTATGCTACAGGTAGGAGGTGCTTTCACTGTTTTTTTATATTTTACAATTACTGTACTGTTGCATTTCGGGTTCGCTATGTTCTATGATATGTTGAAATGCACAACAACAGCTGAAGATAACCAACAATCCATTTATTTTTGGTAAGTTAAATGTACTTACATAAGCAAATCGTGTTGAAGTTTAAATGAATCAATTGTTTGCTTATGTGGCAAACACAGTACAGTTAATAATGCCGTATTTGAAATGGTAGAATTTGTCTGTTCATTTGTTGTAATTAGTTTTCCTCGCCTTGGTTTATTAGAGCAATTGCATTTTGCATAAATGTGTGCTATTTTGCTTCTCAACTTCTAAGTTGGTTGATTGTGTTGAGAAATACCCAATATTTTAAGTGTGTCATGCATTCAGTGCCTCTCTCACTTCTTCTTACCCATATCTTAAAGAGCGTCACCTCTCTCTGTCTGTGACTCCAATTTAAGAGAAGCTCGTGGAGGTCTCACACTGTCAGCCTGGGGAAGCTGCCCCCCTTCCCTCTCTCCCCACTCCAGCAAACAGGGGCAATTACACACTGAACTGGCACCCTGTTTACACCTTAAACCGCCACCAATTACAGCTCTGTGACACCCGCACCAACACAGGCACACTGTCTCTCCCTCACCCCCAGACCTTCTTTCAGTCTATCTCTCTCGTCTTCTCAACTGGCCAGCAGTTTAAGTCTCACTTAGCTTTCAGGGTAACAAGTGGATTTGGAGTTGGATAAAGAGGCAACAACAGGGTCGATGTAACATCATATGCATGCAACCATTGTTCAAAAATGTGTATTTGTAGTAATATGCATGTAATATTATTTCTTTCTTCGATACTTATTTTAATCCTCAAACAATTCAGAATGGCTGCTCTATCCCTATATATATATATATAAACACAGGTTGATATCTTCACTACTTTGTAAAGATTTCTGCTCCATTGTGACAACCCAAAATAATCGGAAGCTCAGTGTGTAAGATCACAGCCTTCCTCAGCCGTACAGTGTAGCTTTAACACACTAAGATACTGGCAACACTGAGAGTGATATCACACAGAGACACTATATTTAACAGGAGAGTGAGAAAGAGAGTGTGAGGTTCTGTAAAATAGGCTACAGACTCCAAAGAACACAGGAGAGAGAGAGAAAGAGTGACAGAGTGAAAATAGATGTGTTAGAGGTAGTGAAAGAGAGAAAGTGTGTGTGTATGGACGAGTGTGTTAATGAACTGACCTGCGCAGCCCACCTGCTCTCCCCAGCTGCCTGGCCCAAGATGGAGGAAGCATTCCATAAATATCTGGAGGACAGTCCACAGGGCTGTCTCCATCTCTCTCTCACTCTCTCTTTTTCTTTTGATTTCCATACTGTTTTGTTCTTGTCCCCTTCTATTGATTGACATGTTTGACATTCCACTGTTATGGACAGACTTCAGCCTCACTCTTGATAAGTGGTAAACCTATATAAGGAAATAAATTAGAATGAAAACCAATTGATGTTTTATTTAAAGTTGCTGCAGTATTGGAGTTAAACAATGTTAGTCAGGTAATATAAAAGAAGAAAAACAAGAAACAAACAAATGTGAATAGACTTAGGCACAGTTTGATGCAAGCTTTTGAGACATGAGTGGCACCCACTGATAAGAGCGCTATGCGTAAGAGTGTTATGCAACAAGGGTGCAGCAAAGATATCAATGAAACAAAATGCAAATTACAGTGGTACCTCGAGATACGAATGCTTCGAGTTACAAAATGTTCGAGATACGAAGGGCTTATGGGAATACGTTTCAAGATACGAAAAAAAAATTCAAGATACGAAAAACACAAATAGTTGTGCTCTATTATCCGCTTGTTAAGTCTGACGTCGCGCTGCGCTTCCGGGTCCTGGCGCTCCATTCTCCCATCGCAGACAGTGCTAAAAGGGGCTGATACGCTTTAAAACACTTTAAATCAATTTTAAATCAATTTTAAATCAAGTGAAACGTTTTGTATAGATTACCAATAATGTGCTATAACAAATGTTAGATTCAAGGTGTCGTAAAAGAAATAACGTTTATAAAGTGGAAAGTGCTGTTCTGTGAGAACTTAGAGAAACCCTGTGATGTGTTCTCAGGAGCTCTCTTTCAATCCCTTCTCACACGGTCGGTACTGTCTACGCTTGGGCTTGAAACCATGTTGGTGTCAGAAATTCGCGAAATATCTTGAGAAACTTTCATATGTGGTGCCGTAATGTTTTCTGCCACCCGTTCCACCTCCTCCAACACATTGTTTCACTCACAAGGTATGGTTTCACACTTGTATTTTATTATCTGTTAATTATCTATTACTCTGTTTTATTATAATTTATTACATTAACAATGTGTAGATTTAAGGATTGAAGAAACGTTACTTGATTTTTCTCTATTTTTTCATTTTTTTACCAACTTATACTGTTGTTTCTGAGAGCCACTGCACGGATTAGGCCACGAGATCCGAAAAATTTGAGATACAAAAGCCACCCTGGAATGGATTAATTTCGTATATCGGGGTACCACTGTAGTTTTGGAGTGGCCAATGAGCTACATTAATTATAGCCAGTAAAATTATGACATTTGATTAATTTCAAAGTATTTGATTAACTGTTACATACAATGAAGATGCAGTGTGCAAGTACTAGAAAACAAAATAGCTGCCTGGATTCAGGGTACAACTGAAACAAGGCCTGATTGTCCACCACCCTTCTCCCCCATGTCATCGTGATGCATCTGTTTTGAAGTAAATAGGGAGAGAAAGACTAGTGAACAATTTGGAGTGCATGGCAAAAAATTTTGATTTTTTTTCTATTTTTACGAAATAGATTAACAATAAGCACTGATTTACAAAAGTTGACCGAAGAATTCTGTCACTTAGATGATGTCACTTTTCCAGTTCAGTGCTCAAGTGTGGATAGTGTTAACATTTCATGCAAATCAATCAAAACAACTGGACTGGGGTCAGCAAAAGAAAATGCTGGTTGTCATCTGCAGCAAAAGTTTCGAATCATTTTATAATCATTCCACGGAGACGATCCAAATTCCAGCTGCCATTTTCCAGCTGATCAGAGTCAATAAAGTTCAGCGGAGATGACCCAAATCCACCGGAAGGTTTATATTGGTGCCTTGGATTTTTAGCATTTTGCAAAAAAGGGGGGCCATGGAGTTGTCGCATTCTGGGAAATAAAAAAAAATAAATCGTCAAATATTAAAATCTGGATATAAATTGTTTATGTGTGTATGACTTGGAGGTGCTTAATGAAAGTGTGCAACAGAAAATTTAGATTTTTCTTAAACCACTTTCATGCTAAAGAAAATACATTTTACTCAAATTTTGACTTATGTTATGGCGTAATGAAAAAAAAACCTTTTCTTTCAAAAAATCCTTTTTGCATTTGAAACAGAGATAGATTTTGAGAATATCTATCTAGCTCCCAAAAACCATTTTGATTTAGGCACAGGGTGTGTATTCATCCATAATTATTCCCAAAACTCCTGTAGTTTCTTGATTGTCAATTTTTTTTTTGTCAAATTACAACTCGTATGTAAACAGAGCCGTCTACCGTACAGTAAAGTGACATAACTATAATTAAATGCTTTGCCGTTTAGTTTATACATTTTCTCAAAGAGCAACCAATGAAATCACTCAATAGAAAAATACTGTGAATTAATAGAAAGTTGTAGTTTGTGAAACATTCTTATTTTTACAATTTTAAGGGATAAAGCTATGGTATTTGTGTATTTATAAAAATTATATGGAGAGAACAAAAGAGATTTTTTTTTATGTGTACCATTGCTGTTTTGTTCTTAATATGAGATTTTGTAGATGTATGGCAAATAGAAATACTCCAATAAATTGCACCCATAAAAAAGTAAAACTATGCTCTGGTAGAATCAATTCCATTGCAGGTCCCAAAGGGTTAATGTTTGATGACAATGTAACAATCATCCACATTTATAATACTGTAATTTACTTTGATTTTGCCTAATTTATCAAGAGTTCTATTATCTTATAGCAATATAATGTCATAACTTTCAAACATTTATGCTATGTAGGAATAGAAAACCTGAAAGGGAAAGTGGTGATCATCTTTTACTTTTATTAAACACATGATATCAACACTCTTCTGCTTGCATTTTATACCATGAGAGAAAAAGCAAGAGCTCATAATGTGGTGGCTTTCTTTTTTTATCCTCTTCTCCTGGTCCAAATTCAGACAGTATGTATTCCTCTGTGGTGCAGTGTCACATTTGTCACAGCCGAACAGACACACGCCAGAGTTCCTCTCAAGCGTTCCGGGGTAATGACCCTGCTGTGCTGCAAGGCGGCACCCCGGATGACCAGGAGAGCAAACCAGGGACAAACGCATCACTTCCTCTTTGTTAAATCTTAATGCGTGTTGGCCCATTTCCCCACCAACATAACTCTGCCAAGTCCCAACATCACTCTGTAATGTATGCAAGCCCTCAGTCTTAGTCCAGTAAAAGACACAGGAGGACTGCTGCACGTGTGTGAGCGCTTGTGTGTGACGGCGTAGAATACATTCATGCAAGGTGGCTGAAAAGTTAGAAAATTGGTCCGTTCAATCATCACTGGACAAGAGGCAGCGGTGACATCTCGATCAGGTGTGCATGCATAATCACAACCAAAAATAATCACTGTTTTGAATAATTCCCCTCGAAATTCCTGCAGCTTCGACTTATTCTGGGGAGGTATCCCATAAATCTTTACAATGAATGTAAATCTGAGATGCAGGGGCTGCAGCGCCAGGCCTCTCAGGAGCTGCTGTTAGATCACCTCTCTCTCTCTGAGAGTTTATACAGATGATTCAGGGGAGAGAGATGGAAATAGCAGTTCTTTCCGCATCTATCTCGGTGGTAAGTTCTCTGCTGTTGGTCCGGTGTGCTCTAAGCTATAAATGAATGCTCTGTTTCTCTTTCCTCTGAGAAACACAGATATCATCTGCACCTTTCTTTACTGATGTAGCATGCAACACTTCCCTTATTTTATGTTTAGAAATTTTTTAAAGAATTACGCCGCTCTGTTTAACACAATTTGTCAAAGCTACAAAGAAAACACTAATTTACAATATAAAATTAAGCATTAGTTTAAAAAAAAGTCTAAAAATGGACTTAAAATTTGAAACATTTAAAGGGTTTGCTGATGTTATACAAGTGCTTTATACTGATTCATAAAAGCATGACTAAGTACATTATTTATTCAAATTAAACATTTACTAATGCTAGTTTTTCTCCTTGTTTCCCTCCAAGTCCTGTTCTACTCTGCTCTTCCTCTTTATATTCTCTCACTTCTTCCTTCCTCACTGTCAGTCCTTATGGTTTATGCCTTCTGACTCTCCATGATCGCTTCCTGCCTACTTGGATTGCCTATACTCCTCGTTTTGTAGCTCCTAAATTCTCCATCTGCTCATGTTAACTACTCCTCTCGTCCTTTCTGTAGTTTTTTGTGGGTTCCAGGGGGCTCTATTCCTGCTGTTGGCTTCATGAATGACTTCTCCTCCTTCTAGAACTGGATTTTTAGATTTTTTTTTACAGTTCAAGGCTGTCGGAAATCATAATTTTAGTCATGCACTACTCTAAATGGTCAACAGTTTAGCAAATTCAAATAAGCACCCTCTATGGAAAAAAAACGGTATGGACCCAATTTTTTGGTAATACTTTAAAATAACTACACTCTATAAGCCCTTTAAGGCAATAATTTAGTATCAGTTAACAGCAGTTTATTAATAGTAAATAGTTAGTAAATTTAAACAGTAATTTAAACAAAATAAAAGGACAGTGGTAATTTTTTGAGCATCTCTTGATCTTCCTCATAGCCCGAGTACAATGGTAGCTGTTAAAAATTAAGCATACTGAGTTTGATGGGGGATGAGGAATAATAAAAAGATCCAGCTAATTAATTATCATAGTTTAAATTTGAGTTTTGAACTTTTCAGCTTTTTATGACTATATCTGTTAAAAACCTTTCTCTTTCTTTAAATAACTACAAATCATTAAATAGTTCTAACAATCAGCTACATCAGTAAACAATAAATATATATATTTAAATTGTTTTTAAAAGGCAATTCAAATTAGTATACAATTTTTAATAAAAATTTTTTTGTATAAAATAAAGTATTTTACTTGTTCTATTTTATTTTACCATTTTTAATTTATGTTTCTCTAGATCTTATTTACAAGCTCTCATTAGATGTCCTCCCAAAAATACTCACGTTTGTTCATAATAAATGAATGCCCCGAAAATAACGAATTTAGTTACCAAGTGTTGCTGTGATTTTTTTTTTTTTTATTTAGGGGTGTCTTCCCCATAAATGTTTTAGGTTTTTTCATTTGTACAATGATATTTAATATCACACTACAGACAGTGAGCTTGATTTATGTGTTTTGTTTTCTATGAATTTATTGCCCATTGACTACTTTAAAGTTTATCTTAAAAGTTTTTGTATCTTGAATTTTGTCAGATCTGAAGCTGCATATTCACAATACCTGCAGTTAAGGGATTTGTTTTTCTCCGATTGTAAGGAAATGCATGCATCCTCAAGGTCACCTTTTCTTTTCTTGTACCACGGTATAAATGAAGTAAGCCCCTAGTTTTGAGTTGAGAGCCAGACAATATGCAGACGACAAAGATACAAACAAAACAACCATGGGTAAGACAATGGGTTCTTCTAAAAATGTGCTGCTACTCTGTTTACTGGTGTAATTGATGGGAAGAAGACAGACACAGGGCGGGGGTGGTGAGGGGCAGCGCAGTGCCAGTGCATATGAGTTTGTGTGTGTGCTTTTTTTTTTCCGGGGTGATTGAGGGACCCTGCCATGGTACCATTGTAATGAGCAGCCGCCAGAATGAAAACTTCTCCCTGAGAAAGTTACAGAATTATTTAGAGGGGCTCTGTGAAAATTACAATATGCACAATCTACCTGCTCGTTAAAGGATGAAAAATAATACAATTCTTTGTGACAGCCTTCCAGTCCTTGCAATGTATAATGATTCTTTTTTTTTTTGCCCAGCGAATTTGGATTTTTTTTTTCCATTTAGAATATGGGTACATCTGTTTTGCATGAGATGCATAAAATGACAGGACTCCGACAGCCAGTGCATCTAGTGACAAAGATTACTGTCACCCTCCTCCTAGAGTTAATTCATCATTGGAAATGGTCCGTTCCCTTGCTCTGTCTCTTAGCAACAGCCTATCCCCTGGTGCTGTCTTAACCACGTGTGCATATGTAATATAGTGCTCTTCAGCATACCTTTTACATAAAAATAAGCCCATAATTTAGACTTTGCATTTTTATTGTATTAACATAAAATATTGTCCATATTACATTGGAATTCATATCCACTGAATTCGATTCTACCAACTATTATGCAGTGAAATGCGCAGTGGTTATACTTGTTAATCTGAATGCATGAATAAGGCAATATTTGCTCTGGATATTAGTTTTCAGCAGTGGAGACTAAATGGAGAAACTTTGCAATAACACGTTAGGGTGGGAGACCAACCTTTTAGCATGCAAATCACCAAGCTCACAGCTTCTGATGAATGGCTGCCTTGCCATTTTATAAAACTGCTCTTAGACTCCAAACATTCAGCTAACAGAAAAATTGTTAGGAGCGAACAAGTGCCAAAAATGAAACAGAGACAACTTTTAAAAAATAGCATGTGACACAAATATGTCTTCTCCTTCACTTTCACAACTTAGTGGAAAACGGTCACCTTTAGGTAAAAAAAAAATAAAAAAATTCTGTGATCTAATTAATTTAATGATTTGGATTAATAAAAAAATGGATTAATTGGTTTGTATAACAATGACTTGCACATACTAACTTACTAAATGTTGACTGATTTCCAATACGTGATTCATTCATCTGTCCATCCATCAACTCACCCACCAACCAATTGGTTCATTCATCTGTCCATCCATCCACCAACTCACCCACCAACCCATCAATCCATTCATCCATCTGTCCACTGACTCACCCACCAACCCATCCATATATCCATCCATCCACCGACTCACCCAACATCCCATCTAACCACCCACCTACACATCCATCCATCCATCCATCCACTCACCCACCAATCCATCCAACCATCTGTTCATCCATCAGTTCATCCATCTATCCACTGACTCACTCACCAACACTTCCATCTATCCATCCATGTATGTCCATTCATCCATCTGTTCATCCATCCACCGACACACCCACCATCCCATCCACCTATCCATCCATCCATCCATCCATATCTCGCTAATATTATCTTTACCCTACTTTCTAATTGCATGAAATTCAGGGCATGGATGAAACCCTGGACAGGGGTTTAGAACACAAAATTCAATCCTTAATCCGTTTTTAACTATCTGCAGCATGTTTTTGGACTGTAAAAGAAGAACCAGAAGAAACATATTCACATTTTCTATGGCTGAAAAAAATTTAAGTCATGGGTAATCTGCAAAATTTCAAATAATTCAGCCCTTACAAACTAATTAATCCAAAAAAAGGCTCATTTTCAGAATATTGCTGCCTTCAAATGGCTTTAATCTTTAGCAACATTAATAACAGATCACATCCAGCTAATCCATCATGTTTGACAGTGAAAATGGGAAAGAAAGAAGAAAAAAATGGACAGAATTGCTGACAGGATGCCATCAGAATCAGGACCCACTGTTTGGTCTCTAATGACCTAATTTTCTGCTAATGAATTGCTGACAAAATATGAGAACACATGGGACATGTTCAGTGGCAACATCGTTCTGGTATAATAGATTTGTTTTTTTGTCAGATTGGTGTTGCTGCAGTGATTGAAATTAAGATGACTAGAATCAATTACTCTGCAACTGTGAGAAATACATGTAGAAACATACAAGACCAATCACGCATTACACTGCCGTTACTTGTTGCGACAATTCAGAGCAAACAAAATTCAGTCAACAGTAGGGTAGCACTAGATGGTTGCTGGTTCAAGGCTAGTCGGTAGCCTTCCTGGTTAGAGTTCCACAATAGAGCATCCACCTATTGTTTAATTTTGATTTCATTTACATTATTTCATTCATTTTCCAACCTATTTATTCTCTTTTGGGGTCATGGGGGTCTGCAAGGTGTCTATATTCGGCCCACATCGGGAGAGATGCAGGGGTACACCCTGGACAGGTTGCCAGTCTATCGCATTACACCTAAGGGGAATTTAGATTATTCAATGTTTTTGGGATTGTGGGGGAAACCGGAGGAAACCCACGAAAGCACAGGGAGAACATGCAAACTCCTTCCAGGAGGGTCACCGGGGAGCCTCGAGCCTTCTAACTGTAAGGCTGCAGTGCTACTCACTGCACCTTCACGCCACCTATTTAATATAGATTGAAATTATAATGTTAATAAAAGGTTATTAGTTTTTTTTTTTATTTACGAGGTAATATCCTGTGATATGGCTTGTGTTTTTCAAAGTTCTGCCCCCAAAAAGCACAATGGCACAAAACATGCTTGTTTAAGCGACCTCAAACAGTGTATAAGGTTTAGGAGAGGTTTGCCTGTTTGTTCACCTGAACACTTTAGATTCTTGTTAGAAAAACTGCTTGTTGCCAATTTTAGCAGCACAACATTTACTATATGTTATAAGGCAATATTCGCAATTGTATTTTTGTACAATTTCAGGTTTGCTGTGGAATTACTGTGTAATATAATAAAAAATGTGTCTTTAAAAAAAGAAGCTGGGGTTGAACTAAAAAAATGGATCTAGCATTGCCACAAAATGTACATTTATTAGAACAAAATGTAATGTGGTAAAAAAAAGCTCCCAGACTTCTAAGAGTTAATTAAATAATCTAAATAGAAAATAATCTAAGCGTGAGAGTGAATGTTGCTTTTAACAGCAAACCTTCAACTTTAACAGCGGTGGAATTTAACATTCAGTGGAATAACTTCTATACAGCAACATCTTAATTAAGCATTGGACCAGAGAGGAATTTGACCAGAGTAATGATCTGTGTCCGTGTGGACAAGCTGTTTCTATTGACTCTGTAATAGCTTCAGTTACTTTCATGGGATGTGTGGTTCGATAGTAATAACATGAAGGTAGAAGATCTTCTCCAGACCGCACTGGAAGTACAGCACAGACATCAATAAAGAAGTATAAATGCACAAGATCTAATTTACACTCTAAAGTCCCTCTTGTAAATTTAAAATATTAAATATGTAAAATCATGTTATTGATTTCGATTGAATTCTCATTTTTAATTAAACATATAGATTCATAGAAATCTAATAAACTTACAAATATTTGAAACGAAACAAGTAATACAGTGAGGTAAATACATATTTGATGAACCGCACTGCATTTTTGCTGAAAAAAGTCTAGCATTACTTTTATGGACTGTTCATGTTTCGAAAAGTTCAGCGGAGATAAAAACAGTATTTTAGTTTTAAATGCTGCACATCACTTAACTACATTTTCATTTCAAATAGTAATCAGTTTAGCCTTCTAATCTTCAACCTTATGAACAAAAAAAAAAAAATTGGAGCAGGTTTGGAATGAATGTGAGCGAATAATGAGTTTAAAATCCTAGCATGAGATAATGGCAGTTCATAAATGTCAGGTCATGTTTTTATTTATTTGTGTTTTTGTACAAAATATAGCAAATTAGCACATCACTCAGAGTCTCGAAATCATTTATGTAGTGAGTGATTTGTAAAGTGCTTTCATCAGTTGTATAACCAGGGCTGCTTTCAGAAGGCCAGGTCACAGTGGGCTGATCATTTTAGGGAGAGGACCCCTCATTAGCAAGGTGACGGCAAAAATAAACATTACACCAAACTCTTCATATGTTGTGTTCCATTTGCATAGTTCAAGCCAATCTACACCATTACCTGTCATAATGCTTTAAAAAGCCAGTCCTCCACCTGCAGTGCCCTGGAAAGTCAACAGCCATGCATCAATCAGGCTATGAGCTAATTTAGTGGGTCTCTCTTGGCCTCCAATGGATCTGATGTGCAGGTGGGCTAGTTTTAGACCACTTCATTTAGAGAAACACACAAATCACAGAGCTGCAAACAAATGGAAACAGATACAGCTGTTCCCTGAGGACCAAAGCAAAATCAAAGGAATGAACTTTTTCTGCTTTGTGACTCAAAAAAGTCGAGAAAACTCAAAAAGTTGAGCAGTTTTGAAGGCTAACTTCTAATTTGCTTGTGTTTGCTTTCGATTTTTACGTTAAAATTGGAGAATATTAACCAAACGCTTCTGAAATATAGAATGCTCATTAACCCAACTTTTAGCTAAAAAGTTATTAATAAAAACTGTGATTTACATTTAGCAGATGCTTTTATCCAAAGTGACTTACAGATCAAGGAGAAAAAAAAGACAAGCAATTTGTAACAAAGATCAGCTATTCATAGAAGCACTCATAGAGGAGGTTCCAGCAGTAATACGTGATTAAAAGGAGCAATGAATTATTGTTGTTTTTTAGCATTTAAGTGCTCTCTTAAAAAGTGTTGCTTCTCAAAATCTATTGGAGTAAGTTGCATGAAATTTTGTGTTTTTTCAAATTGTGAAAGTATGTAAATAGTAGCATTAAAATATAATTCAAATTAGACTTTTATATTAAAATTAGGAAAGGGGTGCTCTGAAAAAAAATACAGTTAAGAAGTCTTTAATGATTGCTGGTATATCGCCTTATAGTGTTATTAGCTGATTGAAAATGCGTGCAGCAAATGATTTATACAAGTTAAAAAAAAGTTTACAATTTTTTTCCAGCTGCAAATACATTTTTTGTTAAGTTTTTTGGTTAATTTGTCAGATAATGTTCTCAGGATTGGTTCAATGCTAGTGTACTTTGCAGAGTATGAACATTAAGTTTGCCTTATTTAGGCAAGAGTTTACAGAACTGTACGAAACTCAAAGTTTGAAACTTTGAAGATGTTGAAATATTTGTAATCATTTACCCCCCCCCCCCTCGTTACTTTTCATTGCTTTTGTTAGACATGATGTTTGTGAATTGAGACTTAATTATTATCTTTGGTTAGATGTTAACCCAGGTGCTCGACGCAAATGTAAAAGGACTTACGGCTACTGTGTGCTTCTCCTGAAACCTGTTGATAATGATAAGGCGTGCATACATCCAGAGTAAAGACAGATTGTGTTTTGTTATTAATGTTAGTATTGTTTTATTTTATCACAAACGCTTGCATATGAATTAAAACCATGGTTGACATTTTAATCAATATTTTTGATCAATAATTTATAGGGTCTCTTCCATGTTAATGAAATCATTCTGGAGAATTCAAGATTGCCGGTTTTCAATGTGTAATATTGAACATTTTTATTTCTTAGCTCAACACTTTGCCATCATCCCTTTATCCAGGAAGCATTGTGATAGTCCTATGCCTCACGTGAACTTGCCAAAATGAAAGGAAGATCAAAGGGATAGAGCTAAGGGCGAGAAGCGGAATTGGGCCACAGTAACGTATAAAGAAAATGTTCTTAAGACAGAATTTTCTGTCTCTAATGATGCCACAGGATAGAATGACCAATAGTGCTTTTAAACATGTATATTTTATAGCTGTTCATTCCATTTTAATTGGACATAACTTCAAGAGTCTTGTCCCAAGTGGTTTTGGGAAATTCTGGACCCCAAAGGCTTGATTGTGCAATGGGAAATAGCATAACATAGCAAAATAATAGATTTAAATAATAGGTTGAGGTTTAGCATATCGTAGACTGTGAAGGATATGGAGAGGATGGGTCACTGCTTCCTGACACCATCTGATGTCAAAATGCGAGGGATAAGGGTGATAACACGACAGATTTGATATCAGAACTCTAACCAGACATTAATCAAAACAGCCTACTCATACCTTACTTTGTCCACTGTAAACAGGCCTGCCAAAAACAGGTTTTAGCACACCACAATAAATTCCACTAACCTGCAGGGGAGGTTTATTATTGATTATGTTTCTGGCAATTAAATCACATTTTGAAGCCATACCTGGTGCAAATTGTACGATTGAAATATTGTAGGTTTAAAAACACCCAGGAACAAAACTTTTCAGTCATTGATCAAGATCAGGATTAGCCTGAACTCATTAATTTTTGCAACTCTAATCATAGTCTAGTGGAGTAACGGATAAAAACAATTTGATTCCACATGCTTCCACAATCCCTCTTGAACTATAAACCAGCAATCTTGGTCTATCTTCTTAATAACTGTTTTAACGCCACTTTTACAATACTACTATTTTTATTTGCTCTTTTACAGGTGACAAGTCATTGTTTATTGCTTTTTGATAACATATTGCTTTTTCTCATATTATGAAACCCCACTGGAAAATATGCTGTATCACAAATCTTGCAAACTTTACATTTTTTTAATGAAAAATAATTTGATTCGGAACAGATTGTGGATTTTGAAACATGAATGAAACTGTTTTTGGATCAGGAAAATAGGGGATTGCAGACAGTTTCCACGAATTTCAATAAAATCACAATAAATAAATGTCAGCATATTTGATTTGCAGATAAAGTAGTATGTCTTAAACAACACCAGTGCATCATTATATTGTAATACACTGTAAAATCCCCAGAGTTAAATTAACTCTACTCACAGTGTATTTTGTCCCACTCTATGTGGAGTTAAACGACTCTGGGAAAGAGTTAATTATCTATTTTCTTAATTTTTTTCCAAATCTGCACAAGAAAAAATAATATAAAAATCAACTATTTAGAGAGGGACAAAATGCACTCCGAAAAGAGTTAAAATAGATTGTTTAGGTATTTTTAATCATTAGTTTGGATTAGCAGTTATGATTAGCAAGCCTTTGGAAACATACAGTAATTTAAAAACAAAAGGTACACTACTAAAAGATGGAATTTTCATGCACAGATTTGGAAAAAATGTACAGAATAAACTCATATCTTCAGAGTCAGTTTAACTCTGTATAGAGTGGGATCAAATAGACTCTGAGTAGGGTTCATTTCACTTTTAGGATTGTACTGTGTATGTTTATATTTTTTGTATTTTTTTTTTTCTCTCAAAATTCAAACACCTAGAATCAAATATGGCTTCAGAATAAAGAGGAAAAAAAATCTGTAAACTTCTAAAATTCATCTTGTCTCTTTCAGCTAAAAAGAATCAAAATGGAGTTGTGACAACTGCCCTAGACTGGCTGAAGTCTTACCTCACTGGTCCATGATGCAGCAGCTGCTCACAGGAGTTCCACTGGGATCAGTTCTTGATCCTCTGCTCTCCTCAACCTACATCACCTCCCTGGGGTCCCATCATGGCTTCTCCTACCATTGTTATGCTGACGACACTCAACTCCACCTATTTTCCATTCTGATGATGTTACTGTTACAACCTGCATAACAGACCGTCTGAACGTCATTTCAACATGGATGAAAGCCCTTCAACTAACATTAAAAGATCACATCGCAAAAACCACTTGATCATCCAGATTTGCTCTGTTTAACATCAGAAAGATTAGACACCTCCTTACAGAACTTTCAACTCAATTTCTAGTCTAGGCACTAGTCCTATCAAGACTGGACTACTGCAATGCTTTTCTCGCCGGACTTTCTTCTTGTGAAGTCAGCCCACATCTTCGCCGTATCACCTTCAAACACTGATGCCTGCAAACAGAACAGTCACAGGGTCAGTTCCATCAAACCTTGCAGTCCTACATCCCCTTCAGATGCCTGCGTGCAGAAAACGAACAGCGTCTGGTTGTGCCATTTTAAGGTGGAAAATCTTTCACCAGATCTTTCTCCTTCACGGTTTCTGGCTCGTGGATTTTTCTTGTAGTCCCAATCGGGAAAGCGGAGTCTCTCCCACCTTTATAAAGCAACTAAAAACTCTAACTGGTTTAAAATAACTTGGATAGAAGCATCCGCTAAATACATAAATATAAATGTATCCACAGCACTCATTGGCCAGATGCATCATTGAACGTATTTCTAAAACTGCTTTCAATTGGGCAGAATTAATGGGCTGAACCCCTGGAGATGGGAAGACACCGTAGAGATGACATACTTTCAGAACAGATAGAAAACTTTCTCTTTCAATTGTAATTATGTTTATAATAAACTGCAGTATATCGCATAGCTGATCTCCGGAAATACTCCTTTAGCTTGAGCCCAGATAAGAAAAAAAGGTGCATCTTTGTCTCTGAGTCAGGCACTGAAGGTTGAAGTTTTGGTATTAGCGGGGACAGTTAACACCAGCAGCATGAGGTTGGCAGAGAAAACTGAGGTTGTGCTGGCGTTTCCCGTGTCATTAGTCTGAGATGCCTCTAATGGCCGTCCCGCTGGAGAGCCTCTTCAGAGCCGTCGAGAAGCAAAGAGCAGCGTGCTGCGTGTTGTATGTAAATTTTGCCTCATTTATGGCATTATCTGAAGGAGGGATATTGTCACTCTGCTGTAATGTGCATTTTCCTACCTCTACCACACGAGGAAGAGAAAGAGCACGTGAATGAGAGAGATTTCCACTAACTCACAATAGGCATTCTGCATATGAGAACAGTGGAGGGGAAAGAGAGGAATGGAGTGGCTGATGAAGTGAGAAAGCTGCTCGGAGGAGGAAAGGAAAGAGTGAGTGAGAATGGAAAACAAGAATCAGCCGGATGTATGCGGGTCTTTTCAACGCAGACGTCTCTATTGAGAAATAGCCAGGTGGGGAAATTTGACTAGCTCAGCCATTTGAAACAGACTGAAGAGACGAGAGAAGACATCGCTTAGAAAATGTGACGGGAACAACAGACAGCGAGAGTGCAAGCAGCTGGACCCTGATGAATGTGCCACACAAGTGAATGCCATACCTGTACAGATGTCTGGATGAGAAACATTAATTACATTTTTGTATATCTTAAGATAAATAATGTTCCATGGAGCCATGTTTTTATGGCAGGTTTGTTAACCAATGCAAATTTCTAATCAGCCAATCACGTGGCAGATGATCTGCTGCAGTTCAAATCAAGCCTCAGTGACTTTACACTGGTTGTTTTGAGTATTTCCAAAACTACCGGGATTTTTACACACAACCATCTCTAGATGTACCGAGAATGTTTTGCAAAGTGAAAATATTTTATTCAGTGCCAGTTCTGCGTCATTCCCTACATTATTTGTTTTGGCAATTTCTGGGACAATTAGTACCTGACTATGCCCATCCCTTTATGACCAAAGTGTACCCAACGCATCATGTCATAAAGCGTTGGTTTCTTGAAAATAACAACCAGTTCATTGTAATCAAATGGCCTCCACAGTCACCAGATCTTAATCTGATGGATGACCTTTGGCATGTGTGTAATGGATGCAGCAATGTCAATATGGGTCAAACTCTCTGAGGAATGTTTCCAGTATACGTATTATTGAATATATGCCGTGAAGAAATAAGGCAGTTCAGAAGGCAAAGTATTGTCCAACCTACTACTGGTAAGATATACTTAATAAAGTACGGCCGGTGAGTGTATATACAGTGGCTTGCAAAAGTATTCGGCCCCCTTGAACTTTTCCACATTTTGTCACATTACAGCCACAAACATGAATCAATTTTATTGGAATTCCACGTGAAAGACCAATACAAAGTGGTGTACACGTGAGAAGTGGAACGAAAATCGTACATGATTCCAAACATTTTTAACAAATAAAGAACTGAAAAGTGGGGTCCAGTCCCAAACTGGTAATGATAAAAAAATAAGTAGAATTAGCTGAGCATGCTTGACAGTGTTAGTCTCTCTCTCTCTCTCTCTCTCTCTCTCTCTCTCTCTTTCTCTCTCTCCTAGCCAGCGTCTCTCACCCGGCATAATAAGCATCAATTACCTATGGTTCTCTCTGTCATTAAAGACAGCCGCTGCACTTTGCTCGCCCACAATAAATACTAACAAAAAGAAATATTAGAGGCCTGTTTATTTATGAACCCGTTAATAATGAGCTGCTTGATGAAAAAGGCTTTCTCAGCAGTCCTCTATCAGGACAAACAGTGTGCATCGGAGAGAAAAAGTTAGTTAGCCTCTACGACTTAAACAACGCAAGGCACGACAACAAGCATGGGCAATTAGCCGAACCTCCTCCGGTGGTAACCTTACGTGTCTCTGTCTTTCTTTATCACGCAAATAAAGCAAGCATGTCATCAGTTTCCTGCAACTTTAACCTAAAGCTCTTCCTTCCTTTGCTGTGATTGATTGTTTTTGTCACTTTATCAACAATGTTGTGCATTTGCATTTTAGGGTTAGGGCTCAAACGTGGCATGTCCTGATTCCTGCACGCTGTATGATGCCCTAATGACTGTCTTGGCAACCTACTAATTAAAAATCCTCCGGAGAGACCATGCAGACTTACAATGAGTAGAATGGGTGCTGTTATGTACTATGAACTTATTTGTACAGTTATGTGCGAGTCTGAATGGATTAACTGTCCCCTCAGCTTGACTTTATAACTAAAGAAAATCTTCATTTTACTGCATTGATTTGTAATATTTGATGCCAATTTTTATTTTCAGTTCTGGATTTCAGTTTAATATTTGGCTACAACTGGATCTGTGCAATAAATCAATATAAATCAATGCTGTCTATTCCATTTAAATTCATCCATACATCCATTAATACATCCAAAAAAAATATTCAAGTCTTTCCCTTCACCACAGTTGGTTGTTCAGGAGACTACGGAGAGCGAGAGAGGCCAAATATGCAGCAATAAAAAAAAAACACTCACAAGGAGTTGTCACAACACTTGCACACAAAAGCCAATTATAAAGTCGCAAAATTTTGAGCAAAAAACAACATTTGCAAACACACACACAAAAAAAAAAAAAAAAACACACACAATGGAAAAGTTGACAAAACAACAGATATGCTTCGAGGGGACATTAATTGAGCTGAACCCATCCCGTATCTATATGTCATTCCAGGAATTGGATCTTTTTATAATTCTAGGGAAAGTGGGGTTGCCAGAGATAAGAAATAAATCCACTTGTTGTTTTTATTTGTTTAAAAAAATAAAGATTGATTGTTTTTTAAATAACCTATACTGATAAAACTGAAACGAGCCATCATCGTTGTAATTAACCACAGGTACTATTAAATAAGTTGTTGCTAAATGCTTAAAAAATGACAAAAATTTATTGAAACCACATTCTTACTTTGAAATATAATTTTTTTTACTCCAAAAAAACAACTTTAACAACCATTTCTCATAGCATTCAGTTCCATGGCAAATTAATTAATTCTAAAATGTGAACATAAGCAAATTATTGTTAAATCTCACCAATGAAGGACTAATACTTTCAATTTTATTCTCTCTCTCTCTTTCTCTCTCTCTCTCTCTCCAAATTTTCTACTATAAGCTCAATGATTATAGAGTGCTTATATTTACAGCTAGCACATTTCCCTTCATTTTTAAGTTGTAGCCGCAGCAAAATGTGCAGAGAGTATCTTTTTCCTCTTACACATCATTCTCTTCATCCCTAAGATTCCCTATTTCCTCTGCCAATCACCCCCTGTGTCTAAGCTTCTGCTCTGTCCTGCAATATCACACAGAGGCGTGAAGAGCACCTGCGAGTGTGCATGTATATTAACAGAATTCCCGTTCAGAGCTGGTCAATCAGGCCTGTCAGATGACGCTGCGGTGCCTCTCCTTACCTTGAGTACCTGAGCTCTTGCTCCACAGTGCTGCGATACAGAGTGAGACTCGGGTTTGTCTGACTAGATAAAAGATCACGCTGAATGGATGTTAGGGGAATGAAGCTTTCTGACACGTGCGGCACACACTGCTCCCGCTCATTTCTTTCCCCAAATGCTCCGAGCATTCACTCATTTACATAACAGACTTCTGACACCTTTACTTTTTTCATCAATCACAGAGCTTCCCTCCCACCTCACCTTTAGTCTGAGCATGTCCCAGCTCCATCAGGACTTGCACAAAAGATTAATTTCACAGTTTTTTTTTGCCCTCCCTGCTTACTCCTCTCCATAATCCTCAGCTTTTTCAAAACACCCTCCATTCTCATTCTTTCATTTGAAAGACACAAAGCTGGTGAAATGACAGTAGCTAGATAATGAAAACAACAATGCAAGCAATTTTTACTCCTGCAGGTCGCACCACTGGATTTTCTCTCTGCCATTCCTCCTCTTTCTTCTCTGTCATTTCCACCGAGGTGCTACCATCTGTCTGAGGTTGACGCTGTCGTCCCGCTCTTTAATCTGCATACTGGCAACACTATGCCCGCCACCTTTATGAATTCATCTCTGCCCCTCTCAGCCTCCCCAACACTAATCTTTGGCTTCTCTACATACTTCTGAATTATTTATCAAGCTTGAAATATCCTTGCAGACACTCAATCACATAATTTAAAAGAGACAAGCCAAACAACATCAAAGGCTGCATCAGCTCTGTTCCATCTCCACTTTGATATCATCGTGCACTGAAAGGCCAGTTATTAAAAATCTTATTTTCAGAAAGTGGTAAAAAAAAGTCAAACAATCAGAAAGTATCCCCCTTCGGAAATTTTAAATAGAATTGTGCACAATGATCTCTAAACAATGCCTTCTATGTTTACTTTGAGAATGGGACCATAGTTGCCAAGAAAACAATTGGTAACTAAACTGTGAAGAATTGTAATCATCCCATCCCTGTAAAGTCCAGCTGCTCAAGAAATCAAATAAACGGGTCTATCATACGTTTTACCAATGAACTTATGAACTGTCCGGCGTCAACTCAACTTAAAGGGAATTTTGCCTGTGAACCACAAGACGTCGCTCCATCAACAGACAATTAACAGATTATGACAGGCCTGACCTTTATGATTGCCAGCAAGAATATTGTGTACAGGGGTTATATCCATTGATATCAGTTGATAACCTGCTATACGATACATTTTTCTGAAAGCATTTTTGTGTTACAATGCTTAGTTTTAGACCTCACCTTCGATGACCTCATTTTCCACGACATGACTTCCCAGTCTGCTTGCCTCTCTTATGGGGTGATCATACTTCATTTGTACTTCAAAAATCTATTGATTTGAATGGCGATGTGAAAGCTTCCACAAAACTCAGTCGGGAGGAAATTTAACCTGTGATATCGGGTCATGTGATGCATCTTGACCCATTGGCGAGTTCACCAGAGAATTGTTTATTCTAAATGCCGCTGTTCAGAAAACGGTGTCTACCTCAGACGACTTTTCCCTTTCATATTGCTCCTGTGTTCCAGTTTGTTGTCCCGCCCCCTCATCCACCACTCTGATATTGGACTACGTTGTTCCCTGGTTTCTCGACTTCGATCTTTGCTCAGTCTATTTGTATTTTGACGCCGTTGTACATATTGTTGTAAATATCTCTATCTTTTTAGAAATTGTACATATGCGTTTTTATTTGCTTATTTAGACTTTTTGATATTCACTTTGTTGGAAAAAAAGTGACAAAAAATATTTGTCACTTTAATTTGTTACGTCTAAATACCTAGAGTTTGCATACAGAGTTTGTTTCAAAAACTCAGTTAACAGCAATCTTTAGGAAAATTAGTCAAAATAAACTGTATTCAAAGTTCTTTTAGTCCACTTTTTGATCACATGACTAGCGTTTTCATCTTGTTTTGGCGATATACATCAATGCTTTTTATGAATAATGTGCTTGTTCTGGTGGAGGAGAGAAAGCTACAGTAGGAACAAGTTAAAAAGATGAGAAAAAAAGAGAAAAGCTTTTGCCAAACATATTTCTGAACTGTCAGCAACTTTTTGTACAGCACTAGGTGATTTCATCTTTGGTTCGCACATAGTGTTTGATATTGCACAGACCAAAAAAAAAAAAAAAGTTTTGTAAGATTAATGTAGATTGTAGATTCATTTTTAAATGTATAGCACATAAAAAGTTTTTTTTGTAATTTTTTTAAAAGGATAGTGGATTTGCTGATAATATTCAAACACAATACGATGGAATATAAAGTAAAAAAAAAAAATAATGGTTTAAATTTTGTGATAAACTGGCAACCTCTCCAGGGTGTACCCCTGCCTCTCGCCCAATATGCACTGGAGATCCCCCATGACCCCAATAAGTGGGTTGGAGTTAGAGTTTCATTATTGATCTATTACAGTTTGAAACAAAAATAATTAGTTTTTTTGGCAAACCTAACACCCTTTTGATCCATCTAACATGTCTTAATTTACATAGTTTTGGAACCAAACTCTTCAGGTATTGTTTTCATCCTGCCTGGAAATACACCTACCATCACACGGATGGACAGATCCATTCTTTTTCTATGGGTAAAGGTCCAGAATTAAAACTGTAAGGTATTCTAATTGTATGTTTCATATGGTTAATTTTATTGAATATAAAATAGTTCATATTTAATGCTATCCATAGTTTAAACCAAGCCCTCTTCAAAGCAAGTGTGTGTATACAAAAGCAAAGTGGGAAAAAAAAGCTGTGAGTTTATTTAATAATAGAGCGGCACTTTTTTAAATGGTACACATCTGCTTGTGAGTGCTTTTGCTTGCAGTAATGGGTCACTGGATGCCTTTGGGCAGGGCATGGACATTAGCTCCACAGGACAGCAGGGGCAAACAGCCTCATCCAACACCTGAACTTATTTAACAGGATAATTACCTCCATGCGACTCTTCTGCTCTAGATAACTAACAGTGTTAAAGGTAACGCTTTACAATGACCCAGCGCCCCCGCATTGCTCTGCAAAAACACAATTAACTTGACACAAACAAAACAGTGGCTCCACGCCATTGTTTTGCACACAGCAAGATGTCACAAACAGGTATAAGCTATCAAAATGGAGTTCAAAGGACATTTGCGGACACTTTTCTGCACACCCCGACCATCTTTTCACTTTTTCCTCAGTCCCCTTCCCATCACTCTTTACACCTCTCAGCCTTCGCTCTTGTTCTCGGAAGAAAATGAGCGTGGCTCTCCACCCACTGCAGGTGGCAAAGGGAGGGAAGAGAGGAAGCACCCGTCTTGATTTATCGGAGGCTGTCAGCCCCTCTGAGGATTGCAGGGTACGGGAAGGTGGCGTCTCCTCCTTGGCCCCTTGGCTGGCTCTGAGGCAGACCCCATCTCTCATTAGTAGAGAGCTGCAGTTCTACTTGAAAGTGACATTCACACTCCCCTCTCCTCTCACAAATGCAAAGAGATGACAGCCCCTCGCCACTTAAAAGCCCGGGTCCCTCTTTTCAGGCTCAGGAAAACATCAATTTATTACATTAGGTTTGGCAGATTTCCATATGATACAGTACCTATACGACACAAATAACCCACTCCCTTTGCATTACAAACACTCACTCAGTCACTCCCTCCCTCACTCACTCACAAAAAGCTCCACCCCCACTCCTCACCCTCTTGCTGCTGCAGCACACCCGCTTATTCGTCAACACCTCCTCAAGCCTGTCACCCTCACTTCAACCAAACATTTTGTTTGCTAGTCAGGATTTTAATTCACAATTAGCTCAAAATACCATATAAGACATTCCGAACGAAAGCACTTTTCAAAAAAGGGGTGTGTCTAAAACAAGCATTTACCTCATGTGACCAGTAATTATCCACTGAACAAATGAATGTAAATAAATGGAGACATCTATACAAAGGAAGAATAGTTATGAAGCATGGGGCAAATGTTGCAATCATGGATGTCTCAAGCGTTTCTTCATGTCAGTACAGTTATAAGCATATACGTAAAAGTGTATTAACATACATATTGTTTATAAATAAGCTCAAAATGAATAAAAGAAGCTTCATTTTCTAACCTGATAAATCCTTAGGGTCACTGTGCTCCAGAACAGCTGAGTGTTATGTTATTTAAGCCAGTCTTGTCAATTAATGTGTATTCAAATGTAATAGTAATAATAACAACAATATTTGAATTGTATTTTATATATATATATATATGTGAGCATATATATATATATATATGTATATAAGAGTATATATATATATATATATATATATATATATATATATATATATATACACACAATAAATAGATTTTACGTTTTAATTATCTTTAAAATAATAATAAAAATGTGTTTAAAAGTAGTATTTTATTTTCATAATAATAATAATAATAATAATAATAATAATAATAATAATAATAATAATAATAATAATAATAATAATAATAATAATAATATTTTTATGTAAATAATAAATATGTATTTAAAAATTATAAATCATTTTTACACATTTTAATTATTTTTAAACAATAATAAAAAATCGTATTTAATATTAGTATTTATTTTAATAATAATAATAATAATAAGAATAAGAAGAAGAAGAAGAAGAAGAAGAAGAAGAAGAAGAAGAAGAAGAAGAAGAAGAAGGTTGTTGATTATTGTGGGCTCCAGATCACATATGCTGCAGTTTTATGTACATATTATTGTTGTGTATTTTCATCATAATAATAATGAAAAAGAATTACAAAAAGTAAATGATTATGTATTTTTATAATAATGACATCATCATTATTGTTGTTGTTGTTGTTGTTGTTGTTGTTGTTGTTGTTGTTGTTGTTGTTATTGACTAGTTTTTCTTCTGTGTCAGCTTTTTAAAAAGTATACAATTTACAACTTTTTTTCCAACTATTAAAAAAAAATACATAGAAATTCATTAAGTTTAAGTATTTACCAACATTTGGTGGAATAGAAATGTTAAAATGGTCAATAACCAATGGGAACAAACACCCACATATGTATGCAACATCCTCTGTTGAATGACACTGTCATTTGCTATCAAGACCGATGATTGGAGGGGAACTATAATGAGTCCAATAAATGAAAGCACATTTACTTGAGCTTGAATATCCATGTTGTTGACTAATTAGCCAGAAATAATGTTCCTGGAAATCAGTCTCCATTATTCAATACAATAGCGCCACAATATTCTCTCAAAACAGAGACATTGAAGAGGAGTGTTGGGGGAGGGAAATGACTCGGCTGTGTGCTCAAAGCTGTCAAAGACAAAGTGTAGAGACAGAACCATATGGAGGAAGATGCAGGAACACCGGTGATAGACTTGGAAAATGAAAGACAGAAATCAATCAATTAAGCTCGATTTGTAGAAGATGAGCTGGTGTCACACAGAGGAGAACTTTAAGACGCCAAGGAGAAAAGTGATGAAGGCACTGCATCTTTCTGCATCAGAAAGATCTTCCTCTCTGTCTCTCTTTAAAGATCAGCAGTGTGTCAGGAGGAGGGGTCGTATGCGATATGCAAAACACGGCCTCCATAACCAAAGTAGCCTGCAAAATGAGGTGTCAGCATGCGAAGCTCATTGATGTATGAATGCAGAAAATGAAAAGCGGCAGCAGACAGACGAGGCTAAAGGTGAGACAGGCGCAATGTGAGCAGCTGTACATCTACGTCAAGGTGTTGGCAAAGCGGCCCTGTCTCTCCCCTTCTAGTGCACCTTATTCTTTATTCTCTCTTTCTTTATTTATTTCCCTACATCTTCTCTTCTCTCCATTGGAAGGGCCACAGCCTAACAAGGAAAAGTGGCCAGAACCAATCTGGTTCCCGCCAGAACTATTACTAAACTTGAATGAACCTTTCCTGCGGTGCTCATCCGATGTGTCACAATACATCACTCACTTTGTGTCCACATTCAAATTTATGCCTAGATGTTGGAAATGATAACTGAGAGGCTATTGTTTTACTTCCTATTATTTTGCCCATACAGCAAAAACAGCGGTGAGGAATGTTTTAGAAGCCATTTTCAAAGAAATATTCAATATGTGTAGAATATTACATATACAGAACCAGCACAAAGTGCTTTGTAAACACTTATGTACAAGTCAAAGATATTTCACCGCATGACAAACTTTGTGCAACATTTCTATTTAAATGTGGTCAGGCTGAATGTTTCGACAACTGACTAGAACTTTTAACTTTTCCGTACAGCCCAAGGTGTCAGTGAGGGACAAGATTTTTTTTTCATTTTATTTTTTTTATCAATTAATCAATAAAAGAAAAGAAAAGACTGATATTTCGAACTTCTATTAGAATAAGGCACTCATATGTATTAAAACCATTCTGGGTGTTTTAAGTATTATAAAGTGTATTTAGTAAATTCAGCTTTTTTAATGGCTTTAATTTTTGGCAAGCTCGTCGATGCAAATAAAGCACTATTTAAACTGTTTTTGTGACAGTTATTAGTTGAATAACATTATTTTGCATACAATTTTTTATCTTTAAAGAAAAAGAATTATGTTAACCGGAAATGTTGTTAAAGAGCTTCACCAGGTGAAAAAGAATGAGAATTATTACGATTAAAGAAACAAGTGGAACTTTATAAAGCCATGTATTAAAACAGCTCTTTCCATTAAGCTGCATCCTGATTCCTGTACTTGAACCTGTATGGATGGATGGATGAATGGATGCCAACTTCTGAGTGTCCGGAGGAAAAGTGTGCAGGTTCTGGGACACACCACTTCCTTCAATAGTTATTGCTTAATCTCATCAGTTTCTAATTTTAATTTAATGTTTATTCTATAATACATGATCTTTACACTCACAAAAAGATCATTAGATTACTGAATTGAATTGAGATGTTTAGCTCATAAGTTGAATCTTTGTTCACCTTATGGAGAATTGTGGATAGATTCTTACTGGAAATAGTACATCATTGAGGGATCATCCTCAGATACTCCTTTAGTAATACTATATATTGAGAAAAAATTATCTCCTTTAAAGTGGTGAGTATGAACGTCCAAGGCAAGTTGTCTGGCTGAAATGTGGATACAAACAGTGTGAGGAGGAGCGTGGAGTGAAGTTTGGACACAGTAAACAAAGAAGTTTTGGATTGACTTAAATAGTGATGTGATATCAATGATTTGATTAGGGAACATTTGTGGTACGCCCTGATTATGCCTCCTGAAACATTTTATAAAAACATCCCTTTTGCGTACTTTATAGTGTGGGAGGTGTGCAAATTGGGATGTGCACTCAGAGTAAAAGACACACCTTTCTCTTTAAGGTTTCATGCTCTGTGTGCATACATTTTATCGACTTTTCATTTTGTTTTATTTTCGAATGGCAGTTTTAATATTCAGAAAGTTTCAGTAAAAGTTTTTAAAGTATATTTTTTGTGATACATTTCAATAGTGATAGTTATCATACCGTGGACATATTATATTAGATATCTTTTTTAACAAATGACTTATGATAATATACTACTTCAACAGGAGCACTTTACATCTGTTGAATCAGTATGTTTATGTTTACTGCTGGCTGCTTGCACTTGCTTTCTGTACTGACACAAAATAATTTGAGAAGCACTGTCACGTATACTGCCAAGAGCCGCTGCTTATTGATGGTCAGACCTGGCAGTCGGGAAAACAGCTCATGATGATGCTTTCAATGCATTGGAAGGATACCTGCTGACAGCAGACTTAAGGAAGCTTCTGGCTGAGCCATCAGTGGCTATGCGTATTTGTGCACATGTGTGTTATTGATAAAATAAATCAGAGGAAGCTTGTCTTACACAGAGTTTGTGATGTTTGTAATGCTTGTTTCATTCCAGTGCTTTCACATAGAATTTCATATATCTAGTCCTTCGTATGAAACACAGGGAAGCTTAGGTGAGGCAGAACTTTTATATGAAGTTGTGATCCAAAATTCCTGAAAACCCACATACATTCAACAGAACAATGTTATCAGCAATGTTTTTTGATTTTATTTGTGTTTTTGTATACTACTTTGGTTAGTGATCAGTAATTCACTGTTGGATTCTTTGCTCGTGCTTTGATTTCATCATTTTCTTTGAAAACCATTGTACTCAGCTGAAAACAGTCATACAGATGGTTAGATTTTCACATTTCTTCAATAAATTGTTCAGTGATTGGTCCGTGTCGAAGTGCGTTGTGCTCATGGCGGTGAGGCTTGGATATGTGTCGCATCTCTTCAGAACCACTGCTACCAAACCACTTAGTACAATTTTGGGGTGGTACACAACAGAAAATGGTGTAGGGGTCTGTATCAACACTGTGCTTAGGCTAATAAACCATGTGTTAAATTCAGATAATATCTTTCATGATTTTCTTTTATGAATCAAAAGTTTTCTGGATACGAAATTTTGGTTAAATATACAAAATATGAACACAGTGATATTTGAGAAGTGAACAAACGTTTATATGATTTATGGAAAGTGTGCGAGAATTATTTAAACAAAATTAGGCATGTGGATAAATTTAAACACCCTTGTCATTTTATTGATTTCAATACCTTTTGCACCAATTATTAGAACTCAAAATTGATTTGGTAACCTCAGTGACCCCTGACCTCCATATACAGAGGAATCCAACCATGAGACAGCTTTTGAAGAAGGCAAATGTAAGTTTTTCTCCTTTTTGCCTCTAAAGTGTGTCAAAATAGCACTCTTAAAACATCAGGGTTTAGAAGAAAGAAACAGAAAGCGGTCTCAGATATTTAGGCTCTCTGTTTCAACTATGACAAACATTGTGAGGAATTGGAAGCCCAGAGGCAGCTCTAGTTAAGGGCCGAAGTGAAAGGCGAAGAAAAATCTCAGATAAACAGAGGCCCAGAATAGTGAGACCAGTCACAGTCAACCCACAGACCAACTCCAAAGACCTACACCATCACCTCGCTGCAGATGGTGTTAATGTGCATTGTTCACCTTTTCAGAGCACTTTAAACAAGACGATGCTATATGATCGAGTATGATAAAATCCTTATCACTGCACTCACCACAACCGGTGTTGCAGCTTAATTTTGGAATAAGGTGCTGTGGACTGATTAGACGTTGTGCATGGAGGACAAAAAAATTGCTAGCTATCTAAAAAAAATGCTGTTGGTTCCATCATGCTGTGGTGCTGTGTGGCTAGTACAAGGACTGGGAATCTTGTTAAAGTAGAGGGCCATTGTGATTCCACTCAATATCAGGAAATTCTAAAGAACAATGTCCTGAAAAAAGTGACAAAGTTGAAGTTATGTTGGGACTGGATCTTTCAACAAGACAATGTTGGTTAACATTGCTAAAATTTACAAAGCCATTCATGCTGAGGATCAAGTGCAATCTTATAGAATCTGATAATATATATATATATATATATATATATATATATATATATATATATATATATATATATATATATATATATATATATATATATATATATATATATATATATATATTAGTCTCCATTTTTAAAGATTTGGATGGTGAGTAAAATTGGACAGCTGTCATAGATTTCTAAAAAGAAAAGAAAGAAATTTACATTTAATTTAATTGTAATATTTAATTTATTATTATTTTTTTTACAGCTGCCACTCATTATAATTAAATGGTTACAAGAAGTTTACACAAATGCATGTCACCTGTAGCAGTCACTATACAAGCCAGATTTGTTCTCATCATGCTTTCAGAAAATGTTGTGCATATTGGCTAATTTGCTCTTTTGTCATGGCAGTTGATGTGGTAGCAATTTGCATGCCTCCTCCATGAAGAGCTTTGAAATAAAGGATGCACGCCGTAATGCACTAAGTGTTTGTTCCACAGCTGATTGATAAAGTGAAGCTCTCCGTTTGCGCAACACTCATAACTGACCAGAGAGCTGCAAAATGAGAAAGAAAGAAGGGAGCGAAAGAGGGAAAGAAAGAGAAATGACACCATATGCAAAACAAATTTGAGTGAGCGAGAGAGGGAGTATGCGAGATGAAAACGAGTTACACCCCCTCGGCTCAGGAGGATTGTGAAGGGTCTGTGGAGAGAAAGGAGCTGAAATGAGTTGTTTAGGTATGCTCCTGGGTGCAGGACTTGTAAAGCAGATGTCACTCTAATAATGTGCATTGGCCAACACGCCGGGTCTAAACCCAGCAGGATGAAGCCTCAAGCCCCAGCAATGGCAGTTAATGCCATATTATGAGGTGCCATCTTATAAAGACAATGCCCACCTCATGCCATGCGCCTAATCTAGTCAGCTGCAGGCACCAGCAAGCATTTGCTGCAGGGATTTTATTTATTATTTCGTAAGCCTCAATTTTGAAATCTGATTCCCTCCATCCATTTTACCAAAGCCATCATTTTCATTTTTTCCTGGACAAGTGCTTCGCCTTGTCCTTGTACTAAGCCTTGGGTTCAAATGAGAACAGACCTAGCAGAACTACTGCTTTCAAGTTCAAATGCATTTTCTGGTTAATAAAAAAAAAGATAAATAAATAAATAAATGATGGAATTGCAAAACAGGATTGAACCATGAATTATAAATGGATCTGGCATTAATTAGAGCATATGGCTGTGCAAGTCCAAGGATGTGATGATACAGTGGAAAGGTGTACACTTTACGTCCTGTTCAGCACCTTTCACTCATTACCTGATGGCTCCAGGCTCAAGGCTACAGCTTAATAAAAGTTAATCATGAGAAACTTGCTCATTAATTACATTTATTTTGGCTCACTTCCTTTCTGTTTGCTTCCATTCTCTTTATATTTTTTGAAGATGCACTGTTACATACTGGAAAATTCATTCACACAGCAAGTCATTTCCAGTGCTGTGAACATGGTGGCCTAGAGTAACAGGCCTGATTGGCAGCGGGGAGGATTGAGCCACAGACGGCCCAAGACCTTGTCCAAAAACACAGCAGGGTTTGGGTCTGGGATCCAGAAATAAAAGGGCAAGAGATCTGCCCCCAGGCGCCACAGCTTTGCTTGTATATGAAGTTTTAATTTTCAAGCCAAGCGCTTGTAATTAAGGGAACACAGATATGCAAGAAGCTGACCGATGCTTTCAATGCTTCCAGACCAGCACCAAACATGTTATTTGGTTTCTTAAATCACACAGACAGTCAGAAAGCTACAAAAGTTCACAATGACAGATCGAGAAAAGCACATTTTAGGGGTTTTCCTGATACTTTAATTTGGTCTGAGCAGACTCTTTTAATCCCTTTGTGAATTTAATTAGCAATTTTTCAATTGTTCTTTTAAGTGAAACTTAAATAGTTCTCTTTTATAGAAACTTGATGGAGCATTTTTTTATATAATTTTTATTGATAGTACAGTTGTCAATAGCTGCGTTCCCATGCACCTATTTTTTATGCTCATTTTGGAATATTGAAAAAAAAAAACAGGATGGAAATGGCAAAATTTGAATACTTGTGAAAATCTGGGATAAACTTGAATGGGATAAACCTTTATCCAATCAGAAAAAATGAGCATAAACTTTGATGGAAACTCATTTACTAAATGAATCCCAAAGCAATGCTTTTTTTGGTTGGAACTGGGACGTAATGGGTGGCATTAATGGACTGACTAATGCACCATGGACTTCATTTCACACCATTTGAAATGTTCCAAATTTCATTAGCTAAAGTCTGTTATCAAAGTGCTATCACTTCGCAGAACTGTCTTGACCGTCTGCTATTATCAGGAAGTGACGATTTTGTTCGTTTGGACTCGTTGGATGGAAGAGGTGCTTTATTCGCTAATGTTTTATGTGATAATCCATTGTCGCTCATAAATGGATTGGAATAATTTGAATGAAACGTTACTTTGTTTTGTTACTTCTAAATGCTGTTTACTTAAAGTTATGGTTCTTCAACTGTACAGCAGAGTACATCAAACACTATAGTTACTGGGATTCAAATATTTCGTATCCTGTATCAATTCTGTTCTGTCTTGTTATGCTTTTATTGTTTTTATGTGCTAAACCATCCACATGGTTGATGTTCTAGTCTTATCATGTTTTTAGCAAATGGTGTTGATTGTGGTTTTATGTTTCGAATGTTGATTGTGGTTTTATGTCTTATGGGGCGGCCACATTATAAAAAACTTGAATGCGATGATGTGAAAGTAGATGTAGCCGGTGCGATTCCATATTCTGTTCTGATAGAAAATCTGTCCTGTGATATTGGGTTACATTAGTGAGGTCAGGTCTGTGAGCATTTTCTATCACTCTGCATTTTTAGGACGTAACTGTTTATTTAAAGTAGATTAGAGAACATTCTGTTATAATTTAGTTAGTGTAGTTATATAGTGATTAATATATTTTTTTTATATGTTGTTCGTCTGCTGACACATTCTGAATTGTTCAGGTGTAGTTTGATCACTTATTGTTTGTTGAGCACACGGCTTACTCTTACAAGAGTAATGGTTTTCTTTACCTTGTTCTCAGTCGTACCCCACCTCTCCAATTGCTCAATATTCTGTTTATTTGTCCCAACTGTTTCCATCATGCAAGTCCCTAATATGTCCCCAGTATAGCATCTCCAATACTGGGCCATTATCAATTTTCTTCGATTCTACCAGTGCCATCATCCTTGCCTATCCTTTCCAGTGTATTGCCCTTTTATGCTGTGGACTTTTATTAGCTCCTTTTATCAGCTCTATTATTAATGAAAAAATTGATGAGCTGGTTTACAATTATCAAATAAAATTTGAATACATTATAAAATCTCAATAAAACTTTCATTTATGAAACTAAGACTTTGTTGCCAGTCTCATAAAAGAGCATCTAGTGTACACATTGCCAGCCACAATAGGATCCATTTTAAGAGCTAAAACTACTACTGAAACTGAACCAATTAAACATCTCAGTCTGATCAAAAAGGAACCATGTGATCAAGGCTTAGACACACTTGTTTTTGCAATAGCATGTATATTTTATTTAACCACAAATGAAAACGAAAACTGTGCTCACGGGAACCTCCACACCCTTTATGTTCTGCAACCACATTCTTCATCATCCTAATCCCAGCTGCTTTCAGCCAATCAAAAGTGCAAAGTAAAAATGGAGAGAGGGAGAGAGGGAGGAATGCAGAAAGGAGCAAGAGAGGGAATGGCTAGTGCCCACTAGAAGGGATAATTTGTACTTTCTCAATAAATAAGGAGGACAGGCTAATTACTGGCTTAACAAGGGCAGGCCGTGGATCCTCGTGTCAAAAGGACAGGCATAATTATCAACCATCAAAGTGCATTCATATGGCAGCACAAAGGAGAGGTGGAGGCTGAGCGAATGCATGCGTCGTAGTAGCATCAGGGTGGAGGGGGAATAGTGGCAAATGGATCTGGCTAATAAACAGCAGTGAGAGGTGCATTATGGCTGTCTGTGAGGATACAAGCACATTAGGACATGGCATGACTATGACCGAAAAGACAAGAGCCATTCTCTGGAAGAGCAGGAGGTGTGAGGGAGAACGAGTGGAAGATAATTAAAAAGCTCCCATTTGTGTGGGTCTGGCTAAGGCTGAGGCGAGGGGCACAAGGGTAACAATGCTCTGCTAATGGTCCAAAGGTGACCCTTCAGAGAGATGAGGATAGAGATGTGCACTATACTCTATAGGGGCAGACGGGACCAAGGGCCTTTAGTTTACCGCCCCAACTCCTTGCACCCCCATTTCCACTCCACTCTTATAATGCTAACACATAGGTCATTTTAATGTTATACCATTGTCATTTACTACTTTTACTATTAATTTGATAAGCAGACACAGTGGCGCAGTAGGTAGCACTGTGGCATTTCAGGGTACTCTTGTTTTCCCCACAAACATGCATCAGATGAAAAATCTAAACCTAAAAATCTAAAGTGAATGTGTTTTTAGACCTGTGATGGACTAGTGACCTGTCCAGGGTGTACCCCTGAAATGCGCTGGATATTTTGCACCAGCAGACTCCTGTGAGTCCGAAAGAAGACGAATGAATGAATGATAATTTTTATTGTTGTTGGGAACCTGTCCAGTGAGTTGTCATGCATTGTTTCTGACAGGACACACTGGGTTCTGAGCTGATGGCAATGTTGGATATCTTTTGAAACGAAGTAGGTTTGTGTTCTGGATCCATAACCTTCTTGAGAACATCCCATTTGAAACAACTGTCCATTTTGAAATATTTGTCTTGTTGATGTAGTATAACTACCTTGTGGCTTTCTCATCCTCATCATGTAAGAAGACTTTTCCTCACTCAGTTTAAAGCCTCCTACAGTGCTGTTTGTGTTTCAGTTCTTTAGCACCTGTTTGGTATAGATGTTTAATCATACCGTTCACTATAATTCTACAAAATCCCTGACAAATTAACTATTCTTTATTTATATTTCGGAAACTATTAGTAATAGTTATATTTAATATTTATAATTCGTCATTGTGGACATGGTGGGAGTGTGAAATGAAAGGCAGAGGGGTTGGAGTGCCCGCTGCCTCCTGTGTGCATGCCGGCTCTTATGGGGGTGCCATCCTTTAAAGAGTGAAGCACAATAGTCCCAGAGCAGCAAGACAAGAGGTCAACAGAGGTTGTGAAGTTTGGCTGAAGAGGCTTTGAATGATCCATGAGACACATTGAAGACAGGGCAACACCAGGTGGGTTGTGACCAATTTAATTTGGATGAATTGGGCATAAAAAGCGGCCATATTAAAAGGGGAACAACTCAATAGTCTCCATTCTTTGCCAAAGACAATGCAGGAGAATGGCTGTCTATCTTCATAAAGAGTGGACCGAGACAGAAGAAATGGAGGGAGAAGTGAAGGAAATGAGGTCTTGCAGAAAAGAGAGCTGCAAAGGACAAGGAGGAGGAGTCAAGGGTTACTATGTCCAAAGAAAATGCTACTTTTAAAATAGCAACAAAAACATACAAATAGTTTGTTTATTAAACTTTGGATGTTTCACTGGTAAATAAATAACTATTATTTGGCACAGAAATAAAATGCTAAAATGCATTATTAAGACATAAAGAAACTGTAGTAGATAACTGACCAGACAGATAGCAGATGTGCTATAAACATAAAAATAACAAACAAATACCGGTATATATAAGCAAGCAAAAACATACACAAACCAGTTTGAATCAAATAGAAGTACGGGGCCTTTTTGAGTGTTTGCACTACTATTTATACTCTAACCATTACCTTTAAAACAGTTTTTTGTGGCAATATTTGATTTCATTTTTTCAGTATGACCCCATTATCTTTTTAGCCTTTTTGTTTCATTACATTAGACAATGACTCCAAAACAAACATGAACTTGTACAAAATGCAATGTTGTCATTTTGTTACTGTGAAAATTGAGAACTAACAGTTTTTAGGTTTTATAACAATTTTCAAGAGTGTTGAGATGTGCAACCTCTTCAAAACCTTATATACTGCTCTAAGAACTTTTTGTTCCATTGTGCAAAAAATTCAAGCCATATTACAAGTCTTGTACTTCCAAGGGTTATCCCTTCTTTTCACAACTAGATGGCACTGATGGTGCCATTTTGGGATCTTTATAATGAAACTAAAATACAAGTAATTTGAAATTACCATGAGAATTATGTGTTATAACTCTTATAATGTTTGTTTGATACCAAAATTAATCAAAGCGTATAACCTTTATGAAACTAACATATTTAAAATCAAAATGAAACAAAAGGTGTGTTGTGTCATTCCTACCTACGTAATTTAAAACATCCAGTGTGTGACTTCTAAGGGTTAAAACATAAGCTTGTAATAGAGTACTACTACAACAAGAATATTTTGGATACTTGTTTTAAAATGGCAGTGGTGAACATTTTATGATTTTTTTCTGCAGCTTTTTACTTTGCTCCCATTTAGTGTTTCTTTCATTTAGCCTGTAGGAGATTTACAAACAGTGCAACAAAAAAAAACTAGAGCAACATGCAAGACACACCTGTGTTCTTTTGAGCCTTGGCCGTTTCTCTAAACATGCCCGGAATGACCACAGGGAAGTTGCAGACGCTCTGCGTAATGTGTGTGAGTGAGAGAAAGAGAGATGAAAGACTGCTTGAATGAAAACGGAAAAAGAGAGGCAGCTCACGCTCTTGCCAGAGGTACAAACATCCGGCTAGAAAGGAACCCAAAACCCCAGGTTGGGTTTCAGAGGAAATGGGCAGCTAGGATATACAAAAAATAAAACAAATCCTCGCACACATACTAAAAATGTGGCTAAAACCCAAAGTGAAGAGTGCAGCTGAAGCCGACTAACACCCAGTTCTCCATGCACTGGCTCAAGATGAAGGGCCAGGCAGCCTCTGCTGAAACCACTTACCACCATGAGTGTTCCGTTATCCAGACCCCTATCTGGAGCACTGCCCAGGTTCCAGTTTATTAGAAAGCACCATGTGTGTTACGGTCGTTGAGGAATGCACTGGTCAATACCATATTTTTAAGGATCCGCAAACCTACTCTGTACAGCAATTACTGTGTGTGTGGGAGTGTTGTGTGTAGATGAACATGCTTTTAATTTACTTCTACTGTATGAGAAAACATGCTCGCAGGCTTTGGCCACTGCATGTGGATGTGGATCTTGGTATTTTCTCTATGGGGCCATTTAGAAGACCTCTAATGGAAGGCTCCAGGAGCAGCTGTGGTCATCCAGAGCATTAATTAAAACAAAAATCAGTTTTGTGCAGACCGCAAGAGGAACGGAAGTTTATTCCGAGTGATAAATTTAAGTGCTTGAGGAGAAGAGCTTTTGCTGGGATCAAAGGAGCAAAAATGTGTTCTTGGAAAACCTGCTGTTTTTAAAATATGAGACAAAATTTATGAGATAAATCAAAACATTGAAGTGACCTGACCTGTTTGTTTTTTTCTTGCATAAATTATCTCAGATAGTCCTGGAGGAATTGTCAGGTAAGAGGAAAGTCTAGGTCTGCCACTATGAGAAGCACTGAAAGATGGATGTATGCTATAAATTTCTTCAACTTCTGTCCAAATCTTTTTTTTTTATTTGGACTCTGGTAGAAATGTAGAAAGTAAAATTGTAAAATAACAACAAATAAAAACAAAAACTCTTCATACACACTTTCCCAAATGGAATTGAAAAGTGCTTTATGAGAAGTTCCAAATGTCAGCCTAGGGAAAAGCCAGTGGGAAAACAAAATGCAACAAAGTTATTATCAATGAGACGTGGGGTTTGATCAATGCATTCGGGAGGAGTTCCTATCAATAATCAAATCAACTCACACCCATGCAAAACCAAATCAACCACTTATTTAGTGACTTACGTCAGAGCTTTCTCCCCTCTTCCATTTCAACACCTCACATGAGAGGTATGGCACGGATGCATCCATGCCAGACAGTTTTACTTGCTCATTTGTGCCACTATACATGCCAACAACACAAGGCAGTTCCCGAAAACTTCTGAAATAAGGGACGGCACATATTTGCCAGGAGAAAAACACACAAAAAAAACTGATTGTATTTCAGTACCCCAGCAATTTAAAACCTCATTTTTTCCCCCTAAAAGGTTAGGTTCAGGCAACTGATGTCTTTGTAGACTACTTAACAACACTCTGAAATACACTCCCCACCCCCTGCCCTTCAAAAACATACAGATTACCTGTTGCATTACTACTGGCAAATTTACAAATGTGCATGAAAGCTCACAGTTTCACCTAAAATTGAAAAACTGCATACATGATGTTTCATTAGTTTTGTACTTTTATATAATTATAAAAGTACAAAATAATATGTAATTTTGTTATTTATAATAAACAATTTGTACACTCCTGCAAAAATGAGGAACCTAATGTTAGCTGAAAAAACTTTTATACGACAGATTTGCAGCCATGCCATTAGACCCGTTTCAAGTATATCATTTTCAATTGATGAAAAGCAGAAATGCTGTCTTTAATATAATATGAACATGACTGACAGAATATCAGTTGGGCATAAATTTTTATGATATTAGTAGCACTAAGTCTACCCTGTCGTTTAACTTAGGAGTGGGTGCTAAATTAAATTTTTCTAAATAAATTTCCCAAATAATTTGTCTGCTGGTGGTTGAGAGGGGATTCTCATCTGAGGAGGATGCCTCATAATCAAGGTCCTTCTCAAGATTTTCCTCGTTGTCACTTTCACTGTCAAAAACCTGTGACGATATTGCATTAACCGAAAATCTTTGCTTAGAGGCCATTTTCAAACGAGAGAGCACAAAGAGAAGGTTTAGAAAGCCTCCGTGCAAGCTTGTACAGCTATGCACCTCCCCTGTAAATCCCCTCCCACAAAAAAAAAAACAAACACAAAAAACACAGGATACCTTAAAGTTCTCGCAAGAATTAGGATTCCCCCTACCCCCATGTCATTTCAACTCTCAATACTACAGGTTTGGTTGGGTAATTTTTTTTTATTATTCTTAACATAAAAATAAAGTGCATATTATAGAATGATGGCATATTATAGACCTTGATATCACCCAAAACAAATATGTATTTTTTTATATTTCTTATGTTTTAAGCAGCTAAAAAAACCAACCGACTCCAAGGAAAACTGTTGTGACAAAATGTGTACGTCATTGAGAAAAATGTTATCATGTTAATTTTATATTTATGTTCTCCCCATTAAATTATGAACATACATTCAAACTGAAGCACAAAGTAAAACCTACGAACACGTATATGTACATACATTATACACGGCATTGGAGGGTTAACCAAACCTTTCAGACATTAAACACAAAATCTCTCTCTAGACATGTTAGCTTAAAATTCAGAACCAATATTTTCCATAATCTTGATAATAAAAGTGGTTCATGTGATAAAGATTTTCCACATCCTTGACCCTGAACATTATAAAAAAGCACGGTTTTCAGCCATTTTTTTTTCCAATGCAGAAAGGTTATAAAGTGATCATTTGTGACATGCAGTGTAAAAAGTCAATGTAACCTGTTTTTATATTAGGTTCAAGGCTTGAAATTACCGGTAGATTTGACGTGAGATCAAGATTTGGGACAATGTGTTGCCTAAACTGCTGTTTCCTTTCACAATTAGAAATTGGGAATGTGGCATGGACTATGAACACAAAATATGGTCTTACAGTGGACAAATAAAAATAAATAAATTTCAATTCAAATGACAAAGAGATGTCAACACCCCCCTGCAGAGGGAACAATTGGCACCCTGACAAAGCTTTCTACTGTATATCTGCTTGTAAAAGGTACAGGTAGTTTACCAGACTGACCTAGTGCACCCATCAAATAGTCATTTAATTGGTGTCTGGTCTACAGCACATTTTACACCCCCACCTCACGTTTTAACCATCACCAGATATCACAAATGATAATGTATATGTTGCCCCAACAACGGTTTATAATATGAAACGAGGGGTTGAAGGTGAGCAAACAAGAATGGTGCTGAATAAATGAGATCATGACTGAAACGGCTAATTACGTGCGTTTTATTTTTGTGGCTTGTAACAGGTACAAACATAATAGCACTTGTCGGGTAGGTTGCAGTGCTGACTAAAACCAGAACCCTGACCTATCCTGACAAGCAGGCCTCCAATCCATTAGAATGAATTATGGAAATTAATGTTGTTTTTATGTAAACCCACATGCAAGAGTCAAAAGATCAGTTTGGGTTGCATCTAATCCTGCTCTTGAATGAAAAACACACACACACGCGCACACACACACACCCATACATGCAGAGGGACAGAGCGAGTGCAAGAGCGAGGAAACAAAGAGAATCAGATAATACAAAAGGCACAACACTTTCCCTCTTGTTCCGTTCTCGGTTCCTTTCAAGGAGGAAATCAGCTGCATTTGAGAAAGACCTTTTACTTTCCTTTCAACGCAACATTTTCATGTTCTGCTATTCAATGGTTATTGCTAATTTCATATTCAGCATTTGTAAAGTGAAGGGAGGCTTTTTGGAATGGAGAAGTACTTAATTTGCCTGTCTGAATTGCAGAGGCTGAATAGACATGGCCAGGGTCGGAGGAAATGGTAACCCTCAGCCCTGATCGCACTGAAGCTGTCAGAGAAACAGGCACTGATGGACTAATCCACAGTCTGATGTTTGTTCTCTTGGGTTGATGCTGTGCAGGGAAGAGGAGACAAGTCTAACAAGAGCCAAGATGGAAGCCCTTTTAATTGACAGGAGTTGTGTTTAAAAGAATGTACGAAAATCCAGCAGGATGTGTAGCGCAGTATCATTTGGCTACCATTCATGTTTCGATCATGGTGCTTTTCCACTGAATGGTACAACACTGTGGGAATCAGTGTGATACACTTTTGAAAAGCTGTACCATTAGATTTTAGCTGAATTTTGATAAGGTTCTATTGGGACTATTGGCGATTGGGTTGAGAAAACCATCCAATCACAAACAGCAACAGTATTGTTTATCAAGAGAAGCTTTGAAAAACTGCTCAAAATGGAATGTGTAATACACCATGGACAAACGAGGGGGTACAGACCTTCTCATTGCAAAGGACTGGATCCAGCGTGACCATGACGACACAAATTTACAATGAGCAAGAGATCCATAACTAAACTAAACCATATGCAAAATGTTCAGTAGCATAGCATTCAGTGGAAATTTGTCATTTTTTAACAATTTAGCTTTGAGGGTGAAAGTTGTTAGATTTGCCTTTGAACATTCCCTCCATATTAAGTTTTAACAAATTGATTTTTACATCTTAAAGAAAAAGTGACCACCGATTGTTTAATTTTAATTTCAAATATGTGTAGGTTTCAAAAAGGTTATAAGTTTTTATATTTTTGATATATTTATTTTAACTGATATTGTAAGAGTTATCTGCACGATTTGCAAGGTAATTAAAATTAAAATGTGGGAAAATGCGTCTTTCAGTTTCATTTTACAGACTCCAAATTGGCGCCATCAGTGAAAATAGCCGATGTGATTGGCTCACGCACCGGTTCGTTGCATTATCAATACTGTATTTGTATAGTCACAATTACATGTAGAGTCTGAAAGTCTTGTGTGTTGGTCTGCTCATTTGTGGGGGTTTAGTCAGATTAAGTATGGATTCTTCATACTCACAAAACACTGACCTTCCTGGTCTGAGCTGTGCCAATAGTGGAAACTGTGTCCAAAAAATTAAGTCACTTTTCATTCACTCTTTTATTCAGTTTACAGCTGCAACTGTAAGCATTGTGCAACTAAGGTCATCACACGAACTAAACTTATATTGTACAGGAAATATTATTTTAAGGAAGCTGCCAAACAGAAAAGCCTATGGAATACTTCACCGTTGAATGGGACAATCAATATATGAAACAAAACAACCTCTAACCATTCACTAAAGGTTTTGAGGAGTCTTTCTACCAGAGTTCTCCTTTTCAAACTGTTAACAGAAGGACAGCATATGATGAGAGTTCCTCCCTGCACCCCCACCTCTCCCTCACTCAAAGGCACTCCAGAGGGACTAAGGGTCTCTGGCACTCAGTGACTTGCCGTCCGCTTAGAGACCGCCCTGCCAAGAAAGAGAAGGGTCTCTCATTTTTCTGACACTCTTGTCCTTCAGCCTATTGATCGTTTGGGAGAGAACATCCCCAGCATGGCCACTAATAGAAAGTGAAGTTCATCAGCCGCTGCCTGCTGATCCCCTCTACAGACATACAGATCTATAAAGGCCACCCAAATAACCTTTCCCTTTTTTACCTTCTCATGTCCCTTTTGTCTTCAACTTTTTATTTCTTTATTTATTTGTCCTTTTTTAAAAGGAGCTCTTGTGTCGTATTCCGCTTGTGTTTCTTCAACCTGATCTAAAAACAATAACAAGCCCATAATGAACCCATAAAAATGAAATGTTTATAATGTAAACCCCATAATAATATATCTAATGTGTTTTCTATCATGACCACACAGAATAATTATAAAGGGGAAAGAGGATATTGTTTGTGTTGTAATAATTAAATAACTGGGTAATAATGTGTTGTAACTGAAAAAAAAAAACTTTTACAGCGGCTGCCTTAACTTTAATTATAAGCAAAAATATAGTAGCACCATTATTGTTTTATGGGATTTGTACTGTAAACTTTACAAATTTTACTTATTTTTACATAACTGTGTAATTAACATATTTTTTGCTTATATACTTGTCGAATTTAAGGAATTAAATCGTAATATTTCCAGTCCATGACTATATTTTTCACAGTTAAGAATTGATTCATTTAAAGTTTTAATAATTTTAAGGTATAATTCAATCAGAACTTTACTGTCAAATATATGACAGCATCACTAATTCATTTTTGTAATTATCCATATCGTAATCATATTTAACTGTCCCATTGGTTTTATCCAAAAATGAACCAAAAAACACATTAAGAACATTTTGAATTCATCTTTTCTATTTTTTAAACTATAAATGTTATGGTTATTACATGTTTTGTAACATTCTGTGTTTTCCTGTTGCATTTATACAGTATTTTGCATATACCTATATGCAGTGATTTATTTTACAGTGTAGTGAAAAATAATTTTGAACACCTACTGAAAGTTTTCATAATTCAGAATAAAAAAAAATAAAAAACAGTTCACTCTAAATATCGAATAACCAAAATTCACACAGTGAGTATAACATATGACTGAGCGAGGGAGCTTTATCCTGTTGCAGACATATAGTCATGGATTGTTGTCAGTGTTGGAAGAAATGGCCATTTCTCATTCAGAAAACTGAGGTTGAATGAGGTTCAGTAGATGCACTCAGCCCTCAGGCCTCCATGTCTGAACTCAGTATAGCTACGCTGTGGGATGGAGATAAACTAAAGGAAAGGAATTACAGGCATACACATATACTCTAAACAAACCGATCATACATTGAATTGACACATTTTCATAGAACAAAAAATAAATGGTTTTCTCATAAAACTCCATGGAAAACACTTTTGAAGCATTAGAATATAGTAATTACCAATTAGTTTGTTTTACATTTAAGGTTTTACATTTTTTTCAGCAGTAATTTCGATACAATATAAAAAAAAAATTCTAATAAAATAAAAAGATTCAGATTCAGAAGTCTACAAGTCTACAAGTTAATAATAATAAAAAAAAAAAACATTCAGATCATAATATGCACTGAACATTTTTTCTACTAAAGTGTAAGTAAAAGATAATCAACTTTTAGCTAAATCTCCCGACCCGACGCACAAAAAAAAATTAATCAACACTTGCCAGCCAATCAGAATTCAGTATTCAGACAGAACAGGGCATAATACAGTATGACGTAAGGATGAGTCTGAAAATTCATCCTGTCTTAAAACACCCTCATTCCTTTCAATTCGAGCCTGCAAGAGCAATAAAGGGAGCCGTAATGATCAGGTCATCACAGATAGTCACAAACAACACAGCCATTGCAGTTCATCAATATACAGCTAGATCTAAAAGCCATCAATAAACGTACAGAATAGGTGATAATCTAATGTATATTTTTGCAAAACACTCAACACAGATATATATTTATAACACTTATAAACCTGACTCACTGATCAGACCGAGCTCGATTCAATTCTTCAGTCACATTACTTATTGACAGAAAACAAGGTTCAGGAGGTATTAAGATACGCCATAGGGGTATATCATAACAGAAATATGGCCACACAAATCACCCATAACAAGAAATACATGCTAAATAACTCATTTTACTGATGCATTCCTTGTCCTCGAGAGCAATGAAAATGTTTTAAGACACCAGTACAAACGTTACCCAAGAGAATAAAATGCTAGGACTGAAATATATTATTCTGCATATTCACCAGGGGAAATCATGGCGAATGTGAAAAAGACACAGAAATGGAAAAAAAGAACAATGTAAGAAACAAGAAATAATTGTAACGTTATATCTGTTCTTTAGTTTCTCAAACATCTGAAATTTTAAGTCAACTAAATATAAGATATTTAACCACAATTGATGACATCATGCCACTCACCTTTTGTTCAAGTACCAATTCAAATTTATGCCATATATGCATCAAACAAATTACACAAAAAATTGTGTTTTTTTGGTTAGCAAACATTTAATAATGCACATAATTAATAGTAAAAGAAAGAACTGTTTTTGTGGGAAATCAAATGAATCCGCATTGCCAAGTGCCTCTCGTTAACATATATAATGGGCAGAACCACAACAAAGCGGGTAGGAGCTTCATCCAGTCACCGGGAGCGAGGAGTGGTAGTACCTCAACAGGCAAGACTTTCAGAAGTAATGGGCCTAAAGAGTCCCTGGGCCCAGAGAAGAGGCGCGGGCATCTCTGCTGCCAGGGAAGCTTTGTCATGGAGATGGAACTATCAGCCTCGCCCACCTCAGAAGTGCTAGGGCACCGATGCATCAGGTCACCGGTCCCAAGGATCAAACATCTGTGCTGCATGCTTCCATTCCTCATGCTCCATGCGGGATTGATTGTTGTATTGGATTCCTCTTTTAGGACGCTGACTTTGAGTGTGGTCAAGTATCTGTCTTTATTCAGTTTCTGATATTAGACGTTGATTTTAATAAAAGCCTTTGTAGGGTTTTCATCTGTGCCCCTGAGTGTGTCCATGTCTTTCAATCTACCAGTGGCAGTAGTTTCAGCCAACATCTTGCCTCAGACATTTCAATGTGCTTTCCAAGTAATATCTTCTTTTTCTTGTTTTTCTAATTCCTGCAGAACCCCCAAGTTTTAGAAGGACTGGTAGATACAAAAGACATCTATTTTGTACAGACATCAATAAGGTCCCAGACACTCTTTTTTTGTTTGTTTTTGCACGATTGTCTGAATTTACTCATTTAGTTCAATTCCAGCAGACCATTTGCATGGATTGGCAGCTGCTCACCTCTGCCGGGCACTTGAGATTCCACACATGGCCTCCTTTACCTACTGCAGCTCTTTTTAAACTTATGACCAATGGTTCCTATTTAGAACTCAGGCATAGCTACTGACAAGCCAGTCAATAAACAATGTGAGGTTACTTCATTAATGGCCTAACGGTTGATAGACGAGGCTTGGAAACAGGCCAGTGAGACTGATGCTGGCTAATCCAAAAAGCCTTTAAGAGTGTTTTCAATGGCTGCATTTACCTACATACACACTTTAAAGGAGTTTACGGGGGTCTAGGACACTAAGACACACATCCCTCCTAAAATCAATAGTGACATTGCCTGTTGTTTTCTATTGTTCTTGGCTCTCCAGTAGCTGTGCACCAGTATAAAGGCAGACTCTCAAGGTCTGTGGTGGTCTGTCGGAGGCACATGGCTCAGACTTGCACAAAGGGCTCTTTTATTTCACCAATGACCCCAGCAGAGAACTGCCCATCATCCTCCAGCCAAATTAGCATACAGCAATCCATTAGACAGGCACTGACACACTGCACAAATCCCCAATAGGCCTGATCATAAGAGGACAAGTTCATTATTCATAATGGAAAGTCAGGAAAAGAAAGAAAATCAAAGTAAGTGAGAGAGAAAGCGATAAAGAGACTTTGACAGAGTAAGATACAGATGTAGTTTTTTTTTAAAATGTACACTCATTTTTGTTTTTGTTAAAGTATTAATATGTATCAAAATATATCTGATTGTATATTTTACAATTTGGAATCATGACCTCTATAAATAGTAAAAATATAACTTGTGATTGTGTTCTTTTGAAATACAATTTGCATTTCACAAGTTCGTCATTCCGGCTTGCCATATAGAGATCAGAATTGGCGGTGCAAATTAGCAGGATGCCCCATGTTATAACCCCCAGAGAGGTGATTGGGTGGAAGAGGTTTGGACATAGAGGTCCTGTGACTCCTATTTGACATATTTTTTCAAATAATGCCTTCTGAATAGTAAATTATAAGAAAGTAACGCCAAGTCCCAAGTCAATGCAGGGCAAGTCCGTTTGGAGTCCCAAGTAAATGCAGGGCAAGTCAGAGTCAAGTCCAAGTCAATGCAGGGCAAGTCAGAGTCAAGTCCCAGTCAATGTTGGGCAAGTCAGAGTCAAGTCCAAGTCACTGCAGGCCAAGTGTGAGTTGAGTCCCAAATCACTGCTGGGCACGTCAGAGTCAAGTCCCAAGTAAATGCAGGGCAAGTCAGAGTCAAGTCCAAGTCGATGCAGGGCAAGTCAGTCAAGTCCCATGTCACTGCAGGGCAAGTCAGAGTCGAGTCCCAAATCACTGCTGGGCAAGTCAGAGTCAAGTCCCAAGTAAATGCAGGGCAATTCAGAGTCAAGTCCTAAGTCAAAGCAGGGCAATTTAGTGTCGAGTCCCACATCAATACAGGGCAAGTCCGAGTCAAGTCCCAAGAAAGTGCAGGGCAAGTCCGAGTCAAGTCCCAAGACAGTGCAGGGCAAGTCCGAGTCAAGTCCCAAGACAGTGCAGGGCAAGTCAAGTCAAAAGTAATTTAAATTCATTTTCAACAAATAGAACATTTTCTGTTAAACTCTGTTAAGCAAACAGGACTCAGGCAAAACAAACATCTAAAATGCAGAAACTTCCTTGAAAGTGAATTTAATTCCTAAAGGATAAAGTTCAGTTTTTTGCACGTCACTCAAATGGAGTGACAGCGCAGACATCCAATAACGAGTCATAAATACTGCCAGCTGATTTTTCTCTCTATCTCTCTCTCAAACTCGCACAGAGTTAAATATGAGTGTGAATTGTTTATGATTCAAGTCTTTCAGAATCATGTTCAAGTCAACAAATTAATGACTGGAGTCCAAGTAAAATGCCTCTGAGAGAAACTGTGACGTGATGTCTTGCTGATTGGTCAGGCGTTTAGCTCAGTTTGTACCAGGTAGGACTGTATCTGTTTTTATCTGGCTACATTTATCATCCTATAATTAACATTATTTATACCTTTAGATACAAAAAGTAACTGTGCATATTTATGTCTTATTTTATTGAAGTTATTATTAGGACGCTGTTGATCTGAAGAGTTTAAAATACGTTTTCAATTCTTTTGTAACTCCAGAAGAATTTTTAATTTTTACATGCCACATCACCGCAGATGACAAGCTAATATCATAAGTGGCTATGAACAAATACAGATACATTAGGAAGCCATAAATGGAGAGAGAAGTTCTGCTGACACGTGTAATGTTAAATGCCAGCGTACCATTTAAAATAAAGGGCAGCAGCATTTCAAGCCTTTGTGGTACACCATTCAGACTCATTTAGAAATAAAATGGTCCTTTAGTGTTTTGTACCTGCCAAGAGTTGGACTGGTTAAAGCCCTTCAGAAGAACAATAGAACAGAGAAGGTGGTAACATTAGCAATTTTCCCTCTCAACATATGAATAATACCCTCTGTAAATTGTTTTCCGTGGCTCTGGGTTTGGTTTTATTTTAATATCTCTTGAGTTTAAACTTTCTACACTGTACAGTATATTGGCAAAAGGGCTAAATCAAGTCTGACTCCAGGGAAAGGCCATGGTGACCTCTACTGCTACCCTGACAGCCAAGAACTATGTATTTTCCTGCAGAGAAATGCCATCCCTGAAAGGCTTCCATTTGATTAATATTTATAATGGAAGTCTGACTCACTCTTTTTTTTCTCTTGCCCTCCTCTCCACATGCTCTTTTATTGTCAGATGGTCACCTCTCTAATTTGGGGGTTGAAAATGATGGTCTAAGTTGTGGCTCTGCGCCAGCACAGGCAGTTCTTGTGATGTCTCTGAAGTCCTTGGTGAGTCTCTTTCTCACTCTCGTTTCATATCAGGCCTGTGCTCCTCAATCCTTGGCAAAGCTCTAATCCTCATCTTATAAGACACCTGGACAGTCTTACACTGTCTGTCTGCTGAGAACTCTCCAGATTGGTTGCGCTATTTCACACCTTTTCTCTTGCCTGATGTTCAGGCAGCTTCTCTGATATGAATAGTGGCTTCAATGTGGAAATCGCTGTCCCATCCGGGACCAAATCCACTGTTATCTTTGTCTCTCTCTTAGCCAGGATCGCTAAGGAGGGTGTGGGATGGATTTCATGTAAGTGTAAAAATGAGCACAGAGGAGGTGAGGAAAACTAGAGAGACACTGGCTAAAGCTGACAAGAAAACCCTCCATGGTTCCATTTACACCTGAGGCCCATCACAGGTGATGCAATTGCAAATGGACTGAACCAAATGGAAGTGTAAATGAGCTGCAAAATGTTTTGTGATTTGATCTTGCATATCACATTTGGAGCAGTCTTCTTATCTATTACTGGAAAGACAAAAACAATTTTAGCTCAATAATAGTATTTTCAAGCACATTCTGAATCTGTTGGAGTTTCCATATGTTCCTTGTGGTTTTGGAGATACAATATTTGGAGTAACTTATACTTTAGGAATTAGTTATAATGGTATGCATACCCAAGTAAATGAATAATGGGTTTGGTTGAAAAATAATGGTTGAAAGCAAGACATGCAACAGAGAAAAGTTCGGTCTTTGTTTTCACGTCAAGATGTTAAAAGAGCAGTTTCATAGCACAATTTATATTCCACCACCAGTAGGATGAGCTGAAAAGCATGCAAGAGTTCAAGCTCAAACTCATTCAAGACATCAGTAGCATTAAGTTCCAGGTTTGATCATTTCCCCAGTTTGGACAGCGGTTATAATAATGACAATAACCTTTAAGTTGCTTAAGTTCAAAAAGGCACAGAATCACTGTGATATTCTTGTGTTTTGTAGCTAAATATTTCTAAATAAAGAGCAAGTATACAGTACTGACAATTAAGATGTGGTAAGAGGACAAAGTTGAACAATTCAAACTTTTGACAGCTGGTATTTTTCCACCTCAGCATTTCATCTTCTTTGCCCTGTGCTTGATTTAGTGGATTTCTGGCGTTTTTTTTTTTTTCTTTATGCATAAAACAAACCAAGACTCAGTCACAATCTCAGAGACGGTTAGTTATAATTAGACCCAAAAGCACTTGAATGAAAGCATATTTCTTTAATAAGTCTTGGCAACAAGAAATAACACAAAATACCGCCTTTAGTTAACAGGTTAAACAAAGTAATCTAAACAGAAAAAGTCTTTAAACCAAGCAGGAACAGAAATAATCCAGATCTACTCCAGTGAGAAGCCCAAACTAGGAAAATCTATTCCAAGGGTACAGAAGAGACTCTAAAGTCCAGGAAATCCCTATGGAACAAAAAGCTGAAGAGACTGTCCATCCAAAACACAGAGAATTCTCATACAGAGTGAGATAAAACAGTGACAATTGCTAGAAAAACAGGGGTTTAAATAGCAACACAACAAGCAGCAGGTGAGATCAATAATGAGAAGGGAACACAAAGGGGAGGGGGGATAGGAGAGAAACCAAGGCTGAAAGGATAAAATGGTAGGACAGTGACAGTACAAGGTAAGTATTGTGCTTTTTTTAATTGATTATTGATTTTTCAAATGTGAAAAAGTATAACATCAGTTTTACATTTATGCATTATGAAGACGCTTTTATCGAAAGTGACTAACATTTAATTGAACGAACAGATTTTTTTTGCCAGTTCCTGCTTTCCCTGGGATTTGAATCCACAACCTTGGATCGCGCAATGCTATACCAACTGGTACATTGGAAATATTTGTATTTTTACATGAGTAAAGATGATGGATAGTTAATAAAGTTAGTTTGCCTTGGTAACTGCATTCAAGATGTGTCAAGTCTCAACTCCATCACGTCTCCTCTTGAATTTCCATGGGCAAAACATCACAGCTTGTAATAGCCATAGTTTTTCTTTCGTCTCCCTCTCTGCTGTCATTGGTACATTCAACTTCTGAGAGAGAGGCTCGACCCTCTTCAAACAGGCGGTGTTCAATTTCCACCTCCCCAAAACAAACCAGAGGCGGCTTTTCAAGCCATGTGTCAGCCTTACGCGAGGAGGGCTTTTAATATTTTGTGAGGGCTTACTGCTGCTGCAAACGGGCTGAATGACAGACTGACAATACACTCCCATCCATTCTACTTTTCAGATCAAGCGCTCACAGCAGCTACCCTTAGACACATTCACTCGCTCACCTGGAGGGTGAGAGGGTGACGTGGCCACCCTGTTGAAGAGGGCGAGACAGAGAAACAGTCAGATGTAGAGGTTTTCTTTAACCTTGACTATGGAGGATGCCAAGTGATGTCGGAATTTCGTATTCCGGATTCATTTCTATTCCACACTTTAGTTTCTACATAAACAACTGGCACTGCTCTCATGTTATGGCACACACATGAAGTTCAGCTCTTTCTACATCTACAAAGGTTTTTATAAGCAATGTTTCTCTTCTCATCTTTATTCCTATTTAAGTCAAAGACAGAAACTCAATGCACAGGGCACGGCGTGGAGCTAAGCTTCACTGGTTTTCTCCGTGCAGAAAATGAGATCTAATAATGATTTGCTCACCGTGGACGCTATCAGCACATAAAATCATCCAGGTTAATCAAATGGTTGTTGTGAAAGCCAGTTCTTTCTCAGCAGCGCTAACCCTTGCCGGCACAAGCTGAAAAGATCATTGATTTTTAATCTGCAATGAAAACCTCTTGTCACCCTTGGTTGTTTCTGAAATAATGCTGTTTTCAGTAGTTCCACTTTTTCAGGCTCTTCTGGGATAGGCCTGTGGAAATTCTGAAGAGCTCTTGAGACTGAGAGTCTAAATGTTATGAACTTTGCCTTTTGACCACGCTGCAAAACATCACACGACTGAAAAGAAACTCACTTTGTAATTCTGGTGACCTTAGACCTAGCAACCTACATAGGGTGCATAATAGCGCCAATCAAAATAAATGCAAAGTGCATGGAATGTTTTACATGCCTCTGGCTTGTATTGATTGTGCAAAAGAGGAAGAGTACTTAAACTCAATAATTCCACCGTCGTTCAAGGTTCTGTGATTTCCTCAATTAAAATCTGCATTTCAAATGTATTTAAGGAAGTATTTTTAATTATTGAAAAGCCAAATGAATCACAATGACAGCATGTCATTAGCAAGACCTTGTAATGCCAATATTCACAAGCAAGACAAGAAAACGGGTTTTGAATAAGCCCTTCAATTACTCGTCTCATGATGAACATGGCAAAAAGATTAAAAATATGACAGATTTTGAACTTAAGTCTTTAACTTAAACAAGGTTTGCGGCTAACTCTAATGAGGACAAACTGAGCAAGCGACACAAGGACATTGTCTAACATAAATACTGCAGGCCAGAGAGACAGCAAGATGTTATGACACTGGCTTTCTTGACTGTGTTAAAAGAAAGAAAGGGAAGAAGAATGTGGTGGAGACATGCTGAGTCTGGGCGGTGTTTAGCTAGGCAAGATGATGAAGCCTGCTGAGTGGGACAAATGAGACAAGGAGCGAAAGGCACAAAGTCTCGACAAGAGAAATCTGACGGCCTGGCGTCCTTCAAGCCTAAAGTACTCTAGACTGTTATCTGAAAACCAGCAGGAATCCATCCGAAGATTCAAAAAAAATCTTTTGATCTCAACTTGGAATGTGTTCCAAATTAAAACTCAATAGATAGCATATATGTATATACATCCTATGGTGTTTTTGGTCATTGTCCTGTTGCTTCAACAACCTTGTGCACAGTATCAGCTGATGTGCCGACATGCACCTGAATAATTGTCTGATCTACTTGGGAGTTCTCTTCTCCTCAGTGATTTCAAAACAAATAGTGATGTTTCCTCCACCATACTTAACGATAGTAGATATTTTCAGGGAGATATGTTATTTCTATACCAGATGTAGGGCTGTGATATGGGGAAATAGTTAAATTTTAGTTTAATCAGTCCACAAAACCTAAAGCTAATACCATTGTGGATTGATAAATGTGCTCTTTTGTTACAGGATTTCCACAGCTCTGTACAATTTATCTTAGGGTCTCTGCAATAGAAATTACTTTTTTGCTTCGGATAGAGAAATGCATCAGTTCTTAGACCATTCGAGCTACACCCACAAAACTTTGCAAAAGAAATAACATTGAAAAAAGTGGAAAGTGCTGTTCCGTAGCGCAACTTAGAGAAACCCTGTGACTCGTTCTCAGAAAGCGCTCTCTCCATCTGTCTGTGCTTGAAACAGTGTTTGTGTTAGTAATTCAGGAAATATCCCGAGAAAGTCAGTTTTCAAACGTGGTGCCGTAATGTTTTCTGCCATCTGTTCCACCTCCTCCGACACATCGGTAAGATTTCACATTTGTGTACGTATTACGTATTTTGCGTGTGTTTTATTCTGTTTTATTATCAATTATTACATTAACAGTGTGTAGATTTAAGAATTGAAGAAACGGTACTTGATTTTTCCATTTTTTTCATCTACTCCTACTGTTGTTTCTGAGAGCCTTTGCACGGATTAGACGTTTTACATGTAAAACTTGCTTCAAGATAAAAAAAAATCTTCAAGATACAAACGTTACCCTGGAACAGATTAATTTCGTATCTCGGTGTACTACTGTACATTTAAACATAACTTTAACAAACCAACATCAAATTTCTAGTTCCTCTAGTTTCTTCAGTGTTGTTTTTTTGGTGCTGCTGGAGGGAGTCCTGAAGGCATGAACTAAAACAGTTTGCAATATTTAATATTTGTATTCAGTGCGCTTTTGATAATGAAAGAACACAATAGTGCTTCCTATAGAACTTCCGCTTTCTCTTTTTCCAAGTATATATGGTGACAACTCTATGAAGCATCACCCAACTTGGTGACAAGGACTGAAGATAAAGTCTCCATAAATGTTCAGTAAATCATCTGCTGACCTTTCCTGGCAATGCACACATCGGCAACTGAAATGTTAAAGACAAAAGGAAGATTGAAACTTCCAGGGCGTGATGAAGTGCAGTCTCCAGTCTCCCTCCTCCTCATCTTTTCCTACAATATCTCATCCTCTCTGTCCAACTATGTCGTCTTTTCTTCCTGTCCCCTTACCTGCCTGACTGTGTGAACACGTAGGGTGGTGGACATTTTGCATATGCTATCCGTCATAGGGGCAGGATTAATGTTGTTTGTGGGCTCCCAAACACAGCTTGTGGTGCACTGTGGGCGACAGGAAACTTGGCCAAGTCTGGCTGCTGCACGGCTGGGAGGAAAATTAACCCTTGGTGGCGAGAGGCTGGAGGCCATAGCTCAGGTGTCCTTACATATGTTTGCGGTGTCAGGACAAGACCAGCTCCAGGGCCCCCTGCAGGGAAAGAGCACAACCGGTGAGTCCATGACAGAGGCCCAGAAGGGGGAGAGGCGATGCAACTTGGCAAAGAACGCAGCCAATATGCTTGTCTTTTTAAGACTTGGAAGCCACTGATCGCTCATTGTTACTAATGCCCAAGAAACAGATTTATTCAAAATTTTTCATGTCATTTCAGGGGAGAGGGCTGGAGAAAGAGGAGGTCCAGTGCCTGCTGGGACACAGGTGTTTTTGCATCTCCTGCTATGCTCACTCACAAGATTGCGCAGTGGGACCATCACGCCGAATTGCCTATTCCATAATTACAGCTCAGCTTCTTGTAAGAACATAGAAATCAGAAACACAGTCATGCATATTATGTATATGCAAATAACATATTACTCATTTGGGATATGAACTCATATTATACTTCTAATTCCTATAGGCTATAAATGAAAAGGGGTGCGGGGTAGGTGAGGATGTGTAACTCAACCAGCCATCGTCATGATATTGACCATTATTGTGGCCTATAGTGACCCATAGTTCTGCATTTAAACTTTTAGATTGTAAACCTGAACCTTGGCATTTCCAAGCCTCTGAGCAGGGGGGGGGGAGGGTGTAATGGGGGAAAGTGACAGTGAGGGAAAAGTGAAACAAAACCAGGTTCCAATAAGCTGCCTTCAACTAAGCTACAAAAGAGAGAGAGTAAATACTGCAATGACAGGATACCTTAGATATGTTTCATAAAAAAATGCTCTGTCAAACTTGATTAACTGTGAATCAAACATGAAGGGATGATTTGTGTCACTGTTCTGGAGAATGGCAAAAGGGACAGAAGAAAAGAAATAATAAAACAAAAACCTCAGAGGCTATGTTCAACACCTCCAACACATCCCACACCAATTCCAGCTGAGGTTTGAAGTTGTCGATAATAGAAAAATAATAGAAAAGTAGAAAAGACATGGAGGGAAACAGAGGTAACTAATGAGGGAGACAGAGAGGATAGTAAGGACATGGAAGGTTTTCCTTTATATTTGTTTGTTTACGTAACTTTGCCCATTCAGTTAATAATCAGCCCCTATATTTTGTACCCACCCCCCACTAAAAAGGGGCTTCAGACAGGAGTCTAACAATGCATTATAAACCAATTAAAACATTTGTAATGTGACCATGGTGGTGCCCAAAAAGTAAAGGGATATATAAATTAAATATAAATTCAAGTAGATTTCATATAATACACCACAATTTAAAGCATCAATTGTATCTTGTACTGTTGTAAATTCTTCAGTATTGCTATAAAATAGATTAGAGAGTACCCAATTATAATTTAGATGAGTTTTATAGTAAATTATTATGAGTAGTGTGACCACCCGGGAAAGGCACAATCCGCTTTCATATTGTTGGATGCATTGCCATTAAAGTCAATGGGATTTTTTACATAATGTGATCCTGGCTTCAGGGATTCATGAGCTCTGTTTGTCAGAGAAAGTACAACCCGCTCTGCTAAAAGTGAATGGTACAGATTCTGGGGTCAGAGTGAGTGTGGGGTTTTTACACTCTGGGTTTTCAAGAGCTGCCTGCAATAAAAGCTGTTCAATTATTAACCCTTGTAGGGTCTTCGTTTTTGTGTTACACAGGGGGTCCTGCTGGGTCTGGTGGACCCATGGCATTTTAAGGTCCTTAATTCAACATATTGAATTCTCTTTTCTTTTTTTTATACTCAACAGATGTTCATCACATTTTTAAGTAATATAAACAATACTTTTTAAAATTTTTTTTCCTTCACCTGTTTCAAATCAGATGATTATGAATAAAAGTGCTACTCGTTTTTGTTTATTTTTTTATTAAAATGTAAAAACACAAGGAAATGCATCATAAAACAGCAATAATTCCTCATTGTCTTGATGATTGTCTTGATGGGGTATGTCATAAAAAGGTCAAAAGAAGATCTGATGTCGTGTGCATGAGTGACTCCCAAACGTGTAGGTCCTGGTATCATCCAAATCACATTGGCAGCCAGGCGGGGGGCTTCGTTTTTGAGCAGGACGACCATTCAATTCTGCCATATTTTGACATCCATATGTCCTTTATAAGCTGCTGACAGTCTGATCCTATGCCGGGCTGCTCAGTGGCTGATCTTGTAAATTCTTGCTGGCGGCCTGGTCCTAAAGTTCTTTTTCATTTTGAAGCAGGCTGATAGGCTTGTCCTGGCCACAGCTGTTCAGAGGCTTGCCCTCGCTGTTCATATCGTCCAGACTGATGAAGGTCTGGTCCTGAGTCTCTTTTACTTTTCTCACCTGGCTGATCTTCATCCACTTCTTCAAACTCAGTGTCAGAATTTTCAGAAATATGTTCCAAACATCTTCCTCTGCTTCATCTTCAAATCCCTCTGTCTCTTCCAGTATCATTTACATTTATGTATTTAGCAGACACTTTCATCCAAAGCGACTTACATTGGGTCTCGAAAGAGTAGAGTTTTTAGCTGCTTTTTGAAGGTGTAAAGAGATTCAGGGACGGCAATGGAATTCCACCAGCCAGGAACTGTGAAGGAGAAGGTCCTGGTGAGAGATTTTTGCCGCTCTGAGATGGGACCACCAGACGCTGTTCATTTTCTTAACAAAGGCGTCTGGAGGGGACGTAGAGCTGGAGGAGATTGTGAAGGTATGAAGGAGCGGAGCCTGTGACTGTCCTGTATGTCAGTGTCAAAGATTTGAACTCAGTTGTACCGCAGTATCAGTTGTACTGCAGTCTGAACTGAGAATCGCTTTGCCATCTTGTGTAGTATATGGAACCACACTGACCAAGATATTTATACTGTCTCTCCAAGCTTCATTCCCGCAGGGCAGAGTGAAACATGTGGGAATGTGGGTGCAAATATTGTTGGGTGCTCCAAATTTACAACATTGTTGCAACCTTGTGTGGGAACCGTATTACTTTCTCCCTTCAACACACATATACACACACACACACACGCACACACGCACGCATGCACACACGCACGTATGCACACACACCCACACCCACCCACACACATGTAGGGAAATTGAGAGTACACAGGACCTAAGATTTCAACACTTTAACTAGCCCTGGGTCCAGTGGACCCGAAGACCCCGTATGTAATACAAATGTGAAGGAGGGGGATGCCTGGGGGGGTCAATGATTTTTTTTCTGATTATTGTCCCTCACAGAAAATGAGCCAAGGCCAATGAATCTCAGTTTGAAAAAATATTTATTTATATAGTTTTTTTAATGATGAAAATTGAAAACGGGTCCCACAGACCCGAAGACCCTACAAGGGTTAATAATTTAAGTTTTCAGAAAAAACATTTTTCTTTCTCAGTTCACATCTCATTTAAATAAAAGTAAAAAGATATTAATCATGTAGCAGACAATTTATGAATTCTCATTACAGTTTGCCTGTTATTCACTTATCAGGCTTCACAAGCCAACAGCTCAACCCTGGTTTTAAGAGAGAAATCGAGGGAAAAAAAATAAAGTAGAAGGAAGAGAGTTATACAGAGAGAAATAAAGAGCAAGAGGCTGACCCGGGAGACAGTGCTAGAGATAGTTGTCCCAGCTAGCAAGATAAAAGCAACATTACATGAAATTAATGGAGGCTGTGCAAGCAGTACATGAATCACTTTTTCAATGCTATGAAACAAGTACAAAGGCATGAAGAAATCTAAGCACTGCTTCAAAGGTCTGTATTTTAGTCAGCGAGAACTGGTCAGGCAGAGGGAAGAGTAGTTTATATGAGGAGCAAAGGCATGTAAAAGATTACAAGTTAAGGCATTTTACAGAAAATGCAAGACAAGGATAATGCAAGCCGCTATTTGTAAAAATACAAGCATGGGGAGAACATTTGACACTTTTTTTGACAATTGTTGCCCACACACAAATAAAGTGAACATAATGCTGGTCCATTCAAACAGTGAGAGACAGGAAACTACCAAAACATTAAAAAAATAAATAAAAAGTTCAATACATAAAATGAGTTTTAAAAGTTAGATATTGATTTACATTTTTTAAATGTACTATCAAACTTCCCTTAAATTAAATAGTAGCTTATTTCTTGCCTATTCAATCAAATATATGGCGAACGCTTCAAAAAGTTTGAGAAAGACCAGTCTAAGGATGTCAAGAACAATATCCAGACCACAAAAACAGATATATTGGTGAGAAGGTTTATGCAAATGGAAGGAGCAAAATTAATTTTATCCAGTCTGGAGCTTCACAACTAATTAAAATCATAGGGATTCTGAGAGCTTGAGAGAACTGGTAGGAACTATTCAATAACTACAAGGAATCTTGTTGATCCTGTCACCAAGAACAACCAATGCCAAGAACTGAAACTGTGCATGCACCCTCTGCATCACAGCATCTGTCAACGGAGTAGAAATGACGCACATATTGTTTCATTTTCATTTCAAATATAACGTGTTGGTATCAAAACTGTTATTAGTTTTGATACTTTTGTGTTCAAGCAAACATTACATGAGTTATGTCTCATCATTTGCAAGGTAATTCAAAATAAAATGAGAGAGAATGCTTTCATTTTACAGACCCTGAATGAGTGCCATCAAGTGGTGAAAAGAAGAAATATTCATAGAAAGTACAAGACCTGTTATTTGGTTTGTATTTTGCAAAATTCTGGCACTAGAAACAGTGTATTAGGAGGTTTAGCTTTTAAACTTTTTTTTGTTAACAATTTTCACATCGTTTTGACCTGTTTTGGGAGATTTATGCATAGTTTATTTTTCCTACTGTGATCAATGCCAGTTTTTTCAATGTTTATTTCATTGAAAAGGAGTTGTAGATGGGTTTTTCCAGCATCACAATGACTCAAAACACATGGCCAAACCAAAAGAGAGACTCAAGAATAGTACCACTCAACTGAAACTTACAGTGGAACATGAGCAAAGCAGAAAACAAGCAGATGAGAAGATGTTAGAGGTGTTTACATATGGGTTTATATTACAGGATTTTTTTTCTTAATTGACCAAAAAAAGAAAAAAAAACAGTGGATAATGAGTACATACAGTCACATGATGGATAAAGAGAAGGTAAAGCCTGCTCTAATTACGTCTATCACCCAGTGGCTCCTCAATAACAATAAACACAGACAAACCATTGGAAACGGTCAGTGTCTCAAGGTTTCACAAGAAGGACTTATTTTAAACAGACTGACCTCAGAATTCAGTGATCGAAATTCACATAATGCTGAAGAAAACTCTTATTATTATTGATTTTAAAGATACTGTAAAAAAGCGGCAGGAATCAACAGTTTGAAGATTGTATGGCAAACCAATCGATCAAAGTGCTTCACCTGTCCCCCAAAAGTGCTCTATGATGCAGGTCAAAGCTCAACTGAAGGGCATGACAGGAAAAGAGAAAACAGCAGTGAAACGTTCTCATTTTGAAAGGAAGCTCAGAGAAGAAGAGGTCGCCCTGAGGCCAGGCTGTGGCTTTCTGTTATGCCTTGTGACTAGTGCTGAGTCCTATCACATGGTTCAACCGGCCTAACCTTGTCATCATTAAGGTCAGGGTTATTTATCTGTTCGTCGCCCCAATACAGGAACAGCCAGGCATTACAGACGGTCACGCTTGGTCATAAGACTTTGAGTGGACAACTAAAGTTTCTAGGCAAACATCGAGCTACAAAACAAATATTTCTGAGATTGTTTACACACAGTAAAAATGCAGACCTTCCACAAAATGTATTTAGGTATGTATTTTGTTTATCAGTTTATTTTGTTATACCTTTTCTTGTTATTCTTTTTCAATTCAGAAAATATAATGTGAAAATCTACAACAAATCAATGTTTAGGGTTCCTACCTTTTACTTCTATCTAGCAAAATGTAAGGTACATTGGAATAAGGTATTTCATAAGTTTTTAGGTTCAAGTTTATTTTCATGTGGCTCACGATGGCTAAATTTTCCCCTAAAAAGTAGGCGGGACCACGTGATTGACAACTATACTGAACAGAGTGGACTTACTGTGGCGTGAGAAAGATCATTTATGCTACCAACCATCAAATTCAAAGAAGTCGTTCTCAAATTCTTGTTAATAATTAAAAAATAAGTTATTTATAATAGATGTGTGCGAGTCAGAGCTCTGAAACCATGCCGGTTCCATCCTTATCAGGAAGTTCGATACGGCAGCTTACAGGACCGCTTGGCGGGGGCATCATACTAGCCCAAAGGCGGTGTCAAGTTGTCCATATTTCTTTTCAGTCAGTGGGGAATGAAACAAGCCAAAAAGGCAGAAAATAAAAGCATTAATACAACAGGCTGTGCTTTAAAGGCCACTTTGCACATTGCGGAAATACAAAAAACGTTAAGCGTTAATATGTTTATACAGGGTATTTCCCTTGGCGGGGAACAGACAAACTTTACTACCAAGGTGAGTTTGAGATTCTTGTCATGGAAACATTGAGCACAGCAACAAAACACAAGGTAGCTATTCTGCATAGTCAAGGTCTCTCCTAGACATTGATTTCGAGGCAGCTTGGGGTTTCATAGTGTTTTTGAAGAAGCATAACAAAACAGGCATTAAAGAGGATTATGAAGTGGTCAGACACATTAACACATTTTTTAAGCTTGCATGAAGGTAAGCATTGGCAGCCAAGTGACTCAAGTAGGCATAAATCATAGGAATTGTGGTGCTGAAAATAATGGCAGCAAACACTCTGGACCAAAATATTTGCCTCTGGCAGAAGTCAGTTCATTCATTGAAGGGTTGGAGAGCAGTACATTTGTGGGTGTCAGGCAACAGAGAAGCATGGTGGAGGTTCCTCGAGCATTTGGGGCTGCATTTTTGAAGATTGAACTTGAGATTTGGTCAAAATTATTATTCTCAAGGCTGAGGAAGACTGGCATATAATTATATAGCCCCATACTCAATTTTCAGCATGAGAATTACCCTAAACATTAAAATTAAAATTAAAAACCATCTTCAGGGTTTAGAAGAAAAAGAAATACTGGAAGTCATGGAAGTCATGTCCTTAGAGCTTTGATCTAAATATCATTAGGTGTGACAGAAGAATGTAAGTAAGAAAATCTCCGGTTAGTTCTTCAAGATGTCTGGAATGTCCAACCAGCCGAGATCCTTCAAAAACTGTGTGGAACTGCACCTAGAAGAATTGTGGTCACACCAAATATTGATTAGACTTTTTTTCATCATTCACTGCATTTGCAAAAAAAACGATCAATGACAATTTTATAAATTATTAGTTATCACTAAAATCATCTGAGGTTAATTTTAAAAAGGAAACAATTAACACTTTGTATCATCAAACTCTTATAAACACACTGCCTTATATTAGCCATGGCACTTAAGTTTAAAACTCCCATCTTGAACACTGACAATTTCATTTTTAAATCACTAAAAAAAAAATCTGTGCACCACGTGTAAGAGGTGGGAGGTTCAGTTGGCTTCGAATTTTCTGACAGATACAGAGCAGACCTTTTCTGGAGAACCGCACACACATCATTGGATTTTAGCTGGAGAACTACACAAATACGCTTCCAAGAACCAGGTTACACTGGGAATACACTGCTACGTGAATACAGCGGCAATTGCCTTCATCTGTTTAAGATGACTGCAGCCACTGTGGACACTGTCGCACCATTAGAGAGATCTGAAGAAAAAGCCAGAGATAGCAGAGATTATCACGGCCTGTGTGTTCAAAGACCTCCCAAGGGCACAATGACAAACGCACCACTGAGACTGAACCCGGATGAAATCTGATGATGCATTATTAAACTGCTCATCACCACATCACTGCTGTTCCTAAATTGTGAACCATTCACAAGAGTAAAACCCTGTTAAGAATCGCCTGCAATAGAGATTTCACACGGATTCTACACAAAAAAAGTGAATGATGCTGTCTCTCAAATGAGTTAAAAATGATTTTCAAAGTTCAACAAAAAAAGAAGCTAAAATTAAAAAAATAATAAAATAAAAAAATAGCGACTGACTGTCCACAAAAAAAAAAAAAAATAAATGTGATGAAATTAAATCTATGCTGAGTCACTATCTGCTGGCTTTTCATCTTGTCAAGCTAAAATAAATAAATGTTGGAAATATAAAAAAAAAAAAAAAATCTCTGGAACAGTTTGTAATTATATGCAATGGTTCACCGTTAAATTAAATCTCAAGAACTAGCTCGCAGCAAACTTTTTCCAAAGTTTAATGAAAGCAAAACAAAGATAACTACATTTGGCTCCTCCCACAGCCTCGAATCTGAACCTGTGAGACCTTTCCTGCACGCACATAGTTCACTCTTTACTGAACTCTCAGATTGTCAAGAACTTTTCCCAGTCTCACTCAGATCCAACAGTGTCAAAAGTATTTGCATTCCTTACTCAAGTAGATTAGGTTCTCAAGTATAAAAGTAAATATTTTTAAATTACATAAATTATACAAGTAAAAGTATTGTATATGTTATTGGAAAAATTCTATCCAATTTCAAAAATGAACACATTTTAGAATGAAGAAAAATCAATTAATTGTCTTAGCAGACATTATCATGCTGGCTTTGACTGGTGTCAAGCGGTAGATTGACAAGAATGTTTGGTACAAGTTTTTTGAGTTGAGATTTTATTCAGTTTCGTCTCTTTGTTAGATCAAAACGCAATAAGTCAAAAGAACAAATGTTCAAAATCACAAGCTCCAAACAAAACACTTCTAATATTTTTCCTCTAATATTAAGGAACCTTGTCCGTCTATACAAAGGTGTGATACCTGGCTCTCAACCTCATGGTTCCATAAATCTACCCTGACTCTCAATCAGTCAGCTGAGTTGAGTAAACCTGAAAAGGTCAATACTCCAAACTCCTTTAAATAAAGCAGTCAAACCTCAAGCTGCTTCTTAGCAATCTTCCATCTGCTTAAGGAGTGTTCCGCTTGCCTTTCTCGAGATCACAATGCTGCTTTCTTCATCTCAAATGACTCTCGGTGTGTGGATCTCTCACTGTGGAACTCTTGGAGTGAAGGTTATTAAGGCTATTTATACACCTGCACATGTAATTAAGCTAATTACCCGACAGGTGTTCTTCATTCTCCTCTCTCAAACTCTCAGCTCAATAACTCATCGACTCTGTACATTTTATATGAAAACATTTCAATAATTAAACAACTCTTTACAAATATATACAGTAGTACTCCGAGATATGAAATTAATCCGTTCCAGTGTGGTTATCGTATCTTGAACATTTCGTATCTCGAAGCAAGTTTTACATGTAAAACGCCTAATCCGTACAACGGCTCTCATAAACAGCAGTTTAAGTTTTAAACTTAAAGTTTAAAACATTACGGCACCACGTATGGAAGTTATCTTTCTCGAGATATTTCAGGAATTATGAACAGTAATGCGGTTTCAAGCACAATCGCAGACAGATGGAGAGTGCATCACAGTGTTTCTCTAACTTACGCTACAGAACAGCACTTTCCACATTATAAACGTTATTTCTTTTACGACACCTTGACTTTTGTTATAGTACATTTTTTGTAATTTATACAGAATGTTTTGCTCAATTTAAAACTAATTCAAAGTGTTTTAAAGCGTATGAGCCCCTTTTTGAACTTTATGCACTGGGAGATAGGATCACCAGGACCCATGACATCAGATTAATAGAGCAGAACTGTTTGTGGTTGTTTGTATCTCAAATTTTTATTCGTATCTCGAAGCAAAAGATTTCCCGCGAGACCTTTTGTATCTCAAACATTTTGTAACTCGAAGCGTTTGTATCTCGGGGTACCACTGTATACTTATGCCACCAGCCTTCATTTAAATAACACTTAACGTGTTAAATATACAGTGCAGCATCATCACACCCACCTTCCGCAACTTCTGCCAATCTCCACTCCTTTACCTCAGACACTACCTACAAGTTACCTACCTTCTCACCAGTGACTGGAAGGACCATCACGAAGAAGACCCTTGTTGAGCTGAACAGCCTACTTGGTGGTTTTATCTCCAGCACTCATTCTTTTGTCTTTCCCCTTCCAGGAAAGACAGATTTCCAACCCGTGAACTCGTAATAAAAACGTTCCTTCCTTCACCTCAGCATCATTATAATGGGAAGATGAAAAACTAAATTAGATTTTTTTTAAGTCGGAAGTGAATTCTTCAAACTCTTGCTAAATAGCATTTGTACCACCAGTAATGAAACAGTGAATTTATGTCATGCATTTATCAAAATGACCTTTGATGAGAACCCAACAAATGTTGTATTAAAAGCTTTGATTAAACATTTGAGGATGCATTGAAGCATGTGCTGTATCCAGCTTGACCACCCAAAGCTGAATTTATGGGTTTTGGCTGTTATGAGGCTGTTAAGATGATATGTTATGTCTCCCGCAGAGGCTCTTTTGGCTGTATGAGATCTGAGCTAAAGCCGGACCACACGGGAGGTGACATTTCCATGTCTGTTTAGATAGAGGTGTGGCAGACACATGTCTTTCTACCTGATCGAACAGATACAAGGAAATATATTCATGGCTTTTCATTCTGCAGTTTTCTGTATTTTTACAGCCCTCCCCTCCAGTACTCAGGCAAAGATGATGATTTAATTTCGGTGATGAATAGATTAAATGTGCATTGATCAATTCTGCTGATGAGAAACATCACCCTTGAGCTTTTCAACTACTGTGGCCTTCATTCCAACACACACACACAAACACACAGACGGACTGTCACAATAAGGCCAGCGGTGCAGGGGTTAATGCTGCTGAGAGCTTTTGCCCAGTGGATTGTTTATCGACTGAAAGAGAAGGTCTTCTTTCTCTGGGCCAGTTAAGTCAGCCTCCCTTTTGTTTGACGCTGCCCATTTGAGGAAAGCTTATCCCTGACCTTCTGCCGCTGAGACTGATGACAAGGACAACGCGCACTAACCTTGACATTCAGTGGGCTAAATGGCTTTTTCCACTAGCAGTCAGCAAACCAGAAGACAGGCAGCAAGAGGCCAAAAAACTAATGAATCTCTACTTGGGAAAACTTACTATAGACACATTTTTTTATACGAGCAGTCTTTACAAAAGAAGTGACAAGTACATTGGTATGTGTCTCCACAAGGCTGAGCGAATTGAGTATACACCCATTAAAAAATCTTCAGACAACACAGTAAGAGACAGAAGATAATCTTCAGAGACATGTGACATTTTATGGAGTAGATCCATTCTTGGATTACATTTGGGGAAATTGCAGCCAAAAGGGCTTTCAATTGAAGCTTTTTGGATCAAGATATTATTTGGACATCATGAATGGATTATTTGATTAGCCTTGAGTAGGTGCAGTAGGTCATTATCATCCAGTTCTAAAGTAGATAACCTGGACATCCAGTTCTAAAGTAGATAACTTGGACATTCACTAGAGCTGTGTTCATGCAATGAAGTTCCCACAGTGTCGTAGCTTCTGCTGGTTTTAGTTTCAACCCTTCTTCATTACACACACTATCAAGATAAGAACAGCATAATTCGTAAAGAGTTTTATCCAAACTGGACCTCTTTTCCTACTTCTGATCTACTTTAAAGAATGTATGCATGGATGTCACTTATCCACAAAGGTCACATCACTGATGGAGTGGCAAATCAAGTGGTAAAATGATGCAGTTAATACAGAAAAGTGACAAACCAGGAGGTATTCAAGATGGTCGCCCACTTAATTTAAAAATAATTGGACTCAACTGCGATATCAAGGCTCAACAGATGACCAGTGTCATGATTCGGAGTGACTTTACAAGCAAGGCACAGAAGGGACCAGTGGCTGTCCTTGGCCTTGTTGACCGCTACAGGTGAGTGTCCAGATATTGCATAGACCACCAGGAATGAGCAGGGGAGCACACTGGCTAGGGTGCCAACAAGTGAGCTCAACTCAACATGGTCAAGACAACGCTGGAGATCGCATATGAACAGGAAAAATCCGAGATGGATATACTGGATCTGAAGAACAAGCACAGAGGTAGGGTCAGGTCAGGTCACAGAGCAGTCCAGGAAGTAACACAGGGGGAAGGGCAACCACGTTGATGATGGATAAAGAACTGCTGGGAGTTGTAGTCTTTTATTGGGAACTTCGGTGCCGGTGATTGGATGATGAGGAAAGTGGTTAAAAAAAATGGGCAAAACTGAGTTTAAAGAATGGTGTCCTTAAAGTCTTTGAAAATCAGTTTGAGCAGTCACTCGCACAACAGCTTTTCCACATTTTCAGCATTTACACTTTTTTTGCCCCTTACCTCTGTGACTTCAAAAGTACTTGAACATTATGTGCATACCCTATATCTTTAGATAGTTTTAAGATATTGATTTTTTTGCCTTTATTGATCATGTTTTTAAAGCCTTTAATATTTTACTAGTATTAAATAAACTCACCGAACCTACAGATTAAAATAAAAATTAAAAACTAATAATTGAAGAACGACCAATAAATAAAACTAAAATATTTTGAAATGATTATATTTCAGGAAATCTTTGTTATTTTTTAAATGCTAAAAAAGGCTGAAACAAAATATTGTTTAAATATTTTAGATTCTACTATGTATAAAGTATATAATATATAAAAACCAATTCTCCCAGTAGGCATGAAGCGGGTCAGATGAATAGTTTATTAGATTACAAGAAGCATTCATTTTGAAAAGACACAGTGACCAAACCAGCACCCAGGCACAAGCAAGAGCCCCCACACAGGAAACCAATGCTGTAAACAGCTTCGATCTAAAGCCACACGATCCAGGGGGAGTTTTCAGGAGCGCTCTGCTTTATGACTGCTGTTGTCAGAGCACTTAGCGCTGTGTCCTTTGTTTCTAATGAGATAAGTCAGTGTCAGATGGATACAGTACTAACCTTTCTGCTTGTTTACAGTGCAGGAGAACAGGATGGGGGTGACCTCTCTAAAGTTTATGGTCCAGCTTGTCAGACAGCTCTGTTTCTAATGAGAGGCCTTGTGGGAGCACATCACTGCACCTCTACATGGCACAGGGAGACTGCTCAGAGACTCAAACCCTTACATTCAAAAGGGTTTTATTTATTATTTTCTCTTTGAAAAACTATTTAAAATTGCTATAATGTTAAAGTATGCAGTAATAATTTCCAGCTTGAAAAATTCAAAATACATTTGGCTGATGTATCATGTGTGGCACTATATGAACTACTGAAATTGAGTAAAGTTGTAAAAGTTAAATAAAGTTGTTTTAATTAAAATAATATTTTTTTATAATAAAATAAGAAAATCAGTAAAACAAGGACATTTGTGCGTAAAACTAGTCTTTAAAATGGTTTTAAAACTATAAAAACCTGCTTAAAATATGACACATTTCTCTAGTCAAACGCAATGAATCAACAACTTTAATGAAAACTGAAATATGAAAGAACTTTTGTTAATAATTAACATACATAGGAACTTAAAACCAGGAATAACTTTTTGATTCTTTTTCACAAGCAAATTATTCGTGTTTTAAAAAGCCCTACCACGTCGAATTTGCTTCCCCTGTTATCAGCTATTTTATATCAACGAAAATGAAGCATTTTTTATTTAAGAAATTCTTGTTTTGATTTCTAAAAATAAGACGACTATAATGTTCTTGAAGTAAGAGTATGGTGAGTCAACATTTCTTGTTTTAAGATTCTAGCTTTAAGTTAAGTGGCAAAATCAAATGTATTTTTAACAAAGTTTCTTGATTCAAGCAAACTTTTCTCAAAATAACCTGAAAATAATCTATAAGTCTAAACTAGATAATTCTTAAAATAAGAAAATCAAGATTTTTTTTATCAACATTTTTGCATTTTTCAGCTTTGCTTAGATTTAGTTTTGCTGTGAATCAAACTAATAAACATTACCAACATGTAGCATTTTATGAATATTAATATAGTTTTTAATTGGTAGAGAGCCCATATTTTCAATTAAGATATAGAATCTGATTGGGAGAAACAAGCAAGAGAATTTTTTTTAATGCAATGTTCAACCAGAGTAACACAATAGAGCCAGGCAGAAGCAAGTAAACTCTTCCACATCTCTCATCTCCTCAACTGTAACTTAATCAAGCTACAGATAGTACAAGTATCACTCTTTTTTTTGCGGTGTGTCTCTGTTCTGGATCTGCGAGATGCTGAAATGTCAGGGGCCAGACTCCTCTCTTTATGAGGCCACTCTGCTGCAGCCCTTCTGCACCTCAGCCCAACAGGACAGCTGCTCCGCTCTCCAAAATACATCATCCTGTCTGCCAGCTTCTCCCAGGACACCCTCCTGCTCTCTCTCTCTTTCTCTTTCTCTGAGTGTGAGGGGGAGAGAGGGGGGCCAGATGTGTAGACAGAGAGTCCTTGTCCAGCAGAGGTCAATGGATCTAACAGAGCTCTTTCTGTGAGGAGCTGAAAGCTTTCTGCTGCACCACTTCATCTCACCACTGTCATGGGATGTCCCGCGGAATGCTGAGTCAAATTTTCGACAGACTGTGAAACAGTTTAAAGCGGTGGATGAAATTAAGATCTCAACCTGTGTACTCCCTGCTTGTCTCAAGGTTTTAACTGCGATTAAATGCAGAATCTGGGTCCACATTTCATGCCAAGAAGTTCATCCAGACTCCCCAACCTGGATGAGAATGACACATGTGCCACGTATGACAAATGACATTAACGTTTCCGATTTGTATGCAATAAACCCATTGTCACAAGCAGTTTGATGTATTTGCAGAAAAGAACTTTGTTTTTGGAGTAGGAATTGCAACCAATCGGCTACAAGACACAAGATCCTTATGTTAATAGACTGAAGATAATCGGATAATAATTTAGAATTCATGGACACCAAGAGCATTTTCAGATATCATTGTTTAAGGCTCCTCTTAAAGCTCAGTGTCTATATTGCACAAAGCTCATTGGTCATTAATGCTTTATAATGCACTTTATCTAGTGATTTTCAAACCTTCCGCTGTCTGTAATTTGTGGACATGTGATGAGCGAAAGGGTTAAACAATCCCCTTAATGTAATCTTGTTTACTGGTCTGTCGCATGAGTAAATTATTTCACACAATCTACCGGCCCACTCAACAAATAAAAGCTTATCACCGACACGGCCATTTGCTATGGCTTTACAGTGCAACAATTATGAGTCATACTTTTATAGGGCTCTCCGGTTTTGACTGCCTTTTTAATCCCTGAACTCTGCTGAACTGTACATTTCCTTAATTGCTGCAAAGCTTGTAACCTCTGTAATTGGCTTCCTTCCTATACCTCAGCATAGAAATGTCTAGACAGAATGTGTAAAAAAGTTTGCAAGAAAAAAGATGGACAGGACCAGGGAAAAACAGAGAGGACAGAAATCACGACGGAACCCTTTAATTAGTTTTTAAGATTGTGAGATCCACTGGATAAATTAACTTTTTGTTTATTATTAGAATCAAATACAGTTTTGGATTCTGTCCATTGAAAACAAATAGTAAATCCTCTTATAAACACACTGCTAATATAAAATTGTGCTTTATGATTTTAGATGAGTGTTTTGTGATTCTATCTTGTTTTTGGTGATGCTAAAGATTGTTTTTCCTATTTAAACTGCTCAAATAACAATTTCTGATACGAACAAATACAAGCTTTCATTCTAATAAATACTCAACAAATTATTTCAAAACAAGGCATTAGTATTTATTAGCCTGTAAAAAATACATCCCTTTTTTCATTGTATCCCATTTTCCTGACACAAAAATTGGGTTAAACGATAACACTGTGTCTGCACGTGTTGTTAGTTATTCAACCATTGAACCTTTTTCTTTAGGTTTAAAAAATTACGATTTAAATTAATTTAAATAAAAAGCTGTTACCTCTATACCAGTAAGCTACTCTTCTTGATTTTGACCAAATAAATTAATTGCATTAAAAAGGAAGGATGGTAGGAAAGAAGCAAGTGAGGAATAAAGAACGATAAGGACAGAAGGAAGGACAGAAGAAAATAAGGAAGGTAGGAAAGAAGCAAGGGAGGAAGAAAGGAAGGAAAGGTGGAAGTAAGGAAAGAAGGAAGAAAGGACTGTGGAAAGCAAGGAAGAAAGGAGAGATGAAAGGAATGAAAGAAGGAAGAAAGGATGGAAGAAAATAAAGAAGAAGGGATGGAAGGGAAGAAGCAAGGAAGGATGGAAAGAAGGAAGGAAGAAAGGATGGAAAGAAGGAAGGAAGGAAGGAAGGATGGAAGGAAAGAAGGAAGAAAGGATGGAAGGGCAGAAGCAATGAATAAAGAAAAGATGGAAGGAAGGGAAGAAAGGATGGAAAGAAATAAGGAAGAAAGGATGGAAGGGAAGAAGCAATGAAGAAAGAAAAGATGGAAGGAATGAAAGAAGGAAGAAAGGATGGAAGAAAATAAGGGAGAAGGGATGGAAGGGAAGAAGCAAGGAAGGATGGAAAGAAGGAATGAAGAAAGGATGGAAGGAAGGAAGGAAGGAAGGAAGAAAGGATGGAAGGGAAGAAAGGATGGAAGGAAATAAGGAAGAAAGGATGGAAGGGAAGAAGCAATGAAGAAAGAAAAGATGGAAGGCAAGAAGTAAGAAAGGATGGAAGGGAAGAAGCAATAAAGGATGGAAGGATGGCAGAACGGAAAGAATGAAGGAAGAAAGTACGGAAGAATGGATCAAAGGAAGGAAGGAAATTGCAGACTTTGCTCCCCATTTTACCAGAAATAGTAAAACTGTTAATCTCCTTAATGTTATGTTTATTTTGTATGTTTTCCAGTGAGCACAATTTGCCCTGAAGATGAGGATATTTTATATTAAAAACTCTCACTTCCATACAAAGATCACTTCTAGTATAAGTAAAAGAATAGAACTAACACATAAACAAACAGAAATGTAGATCCTAACTCCCTTGAAACTGTGGCTTTCAGAATGGATAAACAGTGTTAATTTTCTAATAATATTAAATATAGTGTTAATTTTAACCGGTTTGTCAGCATTAATGTAAGCCCTACACTGCTCTTAAATACAAGCGTACAACATATAAAACCACATGCTCTCACTAAAATGAAAAAGATAAAAACAGAATTTTAAAATGCAATCTACCAAGTTCCATTAGTTGCAATGGGGCTTCATGAAGTCACCATTGTATTTCCTTTTCTTTAGCAGTGTCAGGCTCTGCGAAAGATTAGAAGTGTACATGATATAAACCAGCGCCGGGGCCTCTTCTGACAAGGCCAGCGGTATGTTTACCTAGTCGTGTTGAATCCACACACTGACCAGCAGAGGGTCAGCAGGAGGCCATCACGTCCCAGACCACAGTCATGCTATTCAGCACTGTCAATCACACACAGGCCACGAACCCTCTCTGTCCTTCCTCTTCCCTCTGCCCCATCTACACAGGTTAACACATTTTTAAAATGATCCAAACCCAAGTTCAGCCCTCCAGACACACAGACCCTTAGTAAAGAAAATGCTCTTGGGAAAAGCTTCATTAGTGGACAACCTAATCATACAAAATATTGGCCAAAAATAAAATGCTGACTTTAAATCCTGGCCAACATGTGTGAGAGGCAGTGTCTTCATTTGTGTGCAAGTATGCAGGGGTAGTATCTGTGATCGTCACAGTGGGCTGGGCAGACTGACCTCTTGGGGTCAGAGAGGGTTCGGGTTGGGGGGTTATGACCATGAACTTGAGAGATATTACCACCCCCATGCCGATGCAGTGTTGGAGCCCTTGTGTTTCTCCAGTAGCCAACAGGGAAATACCAATAGAAGCAAGTCAGTTCAGCACATTAGTTCTCGCATAGTCGTCTGTCTGTTCGTCCATATGAAAGCATATAGAATTTTTCTATAAGAACAAGTCACCTGAGGCTCTTCACGTGCTTCTTGAAGACATACAGAATTGTGAATTTAAACAAACAAAAAAAATTCTAAATACCACAAATTATATAGCTTTTAAATACATCCATACATTCTTTATGTTCACAGGGTTCAGCTTATTTTCAATTCAGTTTATTCATTTGAATAAAACCTATTTAATTCAGCTTTTAATTCCACTGAAGCCAATGTTTTTGTGGAGAAACCTGGAGAAAGCTGTCCATCTAAAATACACATTAATTTCGGTGAGTACACATTTTTACTAAATAAAGCGCCAATATTCTATGAATATATAGTTTATTGTACTTTTGCAAAAAACAGCAATACCTAAATGCATTTCTTGGGTGAAGTTTTAAACTGAGGTCAGTAATCAGGAATCTCATATTCACACCTCCTCACATTTAAATCAGAAGCTTTCAGCAGAGATGAACCTGCATGGCATCCGCCTGTGCACATTAATGGCCTTTCTTCTTAAGTCCTGTCTCCGTGACAATGGAGCATCACCGAAACGTCTGTCCACCAAACAAAGAGCCTTCTCTTCCAGACATCGGGTCATGCTCTGTAGTGATGAACCTCGCTGTCACGTGAATACAATGTGATTCCCCCATGTGAATAAGCGAAAACCAGAGAAAGACAAAGAAAAAGAGATATCTGGATGTGTGATGCTTTTCTGTTTTGCAGACATAGCCATGGATCAAAAGTGGAGATCTGGGGAATTGTAAGATGCATGTACAACACAAGAACGCTGCCATTATAATCACGCAAACTGTCTACAGTGATACAGAGTATACAGCGTGCTTTATTAAATAAATGCAGGTGTTCTACAGCATTTCGTCTCTTTTGTAGTGTACCTTGTGTGGAAGCACAGAGATCTCTGCTCTGTCCTTGGTACTGTGCTGTGTCGGGATGAGATTTATGACCGTCTAGGCTGCTGCTGTATGCACTTGGTTCTGATAATTAAAGGGGTCATTATTAGTGAGCGGTGTATGCAGAGCAGGGCACCATGAAAGGTCAGGAGGACCAACAAAGAAGCCCAGCCATCGCTCAACTCTCCCCAAAGAAACACTGGCCTCTATATAAAATGAAGATAATATTAATATCAGTGCAATTGCTGGTAAAAATAGTCTTTAAGCAAGGTTGTCACAGAAATGGTTTTTAGTTGTACATACAGTGGTCAAGATACATAGAATAATCTAGAGATAAAAAAAAAAAAAACATTTGGAAGACAGAGTGGGACGTGTATTTTTGAGCTAACTTTCCTATTGTACACACATTTCCAAAATGGTACCTTTCAATGAGCTGTCATCCCCTTGATAAGTTTGTTGTGGGGGGATCTAATGCCACTGTATTAGATAACTGTGACAGTGTATGTGACAGATAAAGGCTTGATTGAAGACATATAGATGTGTTCAAAACGTTTTTGTTATGATGATGATCATTTGAGGAGTTTGGTTCCAAATGAAATAGTTCATTCATTCATTCATTCATTCATTCATTCATTCATTCATTCATTCATTCATTCATTCATTCATTCATTTTCCAACCCGCTTATTCCCTTTCCGGTGCAATCTCCAGTTCACATTTGACGAGAGGTTGGGGTACAGTCGCCAGTCCATTGCAGACACGATAAATGGTATTTACAAAAAAAAATAATAATAATTCCTGACAGCGATAAACACCAGCCAAGTTTTTTTCACAAAATGCCATAAGTCAAGCACAGTGCATGAGGTGCTATGGAGGTGGGAAAACGGCAGCTGTCAGGTTTTGAATCGTTTTATAATCATTCCATAGACAGAAAAGAATCAGACCCTTTTAGAGTTCAGCGGAGACGTCCCAAAGTCACCAGCAGGTGAAAGGAGAGGCTGTGGGATGCTGCTCACTTGACCTTTGGAGCAGTGAGTCCAATATCTATATCAATTTTGATGTTGTTTGTCATTGTATTTTTAATTGTTGAATTAATTTTAGGTGCTTTAACAACTTTTGTGTTAAAGAAGATGCATTTTTTGCTCAAATTGAACAAAATGAAGTTATGGCGTTTTGGACGTAGGTACAGTAGGCTCAGTTTATGTTAGTGAACATAATCAATATAATTAATTAAACCAACTAAAAATTAAAGTGTGGTTAGTGTCGAGTCTAATTGAAGAGTAACTATTCTGAACGTTAAACTCCTGAGTTTATAAGGTTTTTAGTTTTTTGGGGGAATTAGGTACATTTAATTTTATTTCTGTTAGCGAAGAAGACTTCTGAATAATTACTTGTAAATAGTGTAAATAGAGATGTGAAGAGAAAGATTTATTTGTGTAAATGAATCTGATTTTCTTGCAGAATTGTGAACTGGTTCCTTTTCTTCCATGCAACTTCCACCTATTAAATGTTGCATCCACATATTCCCAGTCAGAGCCACTGGGGTTGTTTAGTTTAACTGATTAACTGATAGTTGATACTTAAGTCAGGAGTGTTTATTGGTGGTCCATCTACATTAAAACTCAATGATAAAAGTGCCTACTGCACCTTTTAAATCAGATGAACAGACTAATATTTTCCATGGATTGGCATGATAATATTCAAAGCACCTTAAACCATTGAAAAGTTGCTTCTCTCTATGATATACATGTTTTTACAGTTTATTTATACATCTATTTTCTGCTCTTGCAACTGTTTTCTGATGTAAAGAAAAAATTGCATCACAATGAGCCATTGTCCTTCATCTTGCCAGCTGTCATTTGCTAGCAAAATACAAGCATATGATATTGGAAAAATCCATCAAGCCATGAACAGAGCATGAAGATCCAGCATGTTTCCTATTTGTGCATACATGCATTATCTATGACACAAAGGCTCTGAAGAGATGCAACCCCAGGGCTCTGAGATCCTTCTCTCTCTTCTCAGCCAACAGCAGAACACAAGTCTCTGCACACAATCATAATCACCATAATAACAATAATAATAAAGTAAAGGCATACCGGGCTGGCAGCAGTCTTAGCACACCTCAATCAAATTACACGGATGCACGAGGAACATGTCACCCTTGGATTTTACATTTGCATAAAACAATTACCCCACGGACAGTGGGTTCAATGTCGTCTAGACTACATGCTTCAGATGGTGTCATCAGCCCCAGACACAGTAGACTGCCTATAAATTAGCAATGAGCTGAGCATAGCCAAGATGCATTATAGGGCTTATAAACCCTGAGAATTTATTTAAATAGATAACGCACATGCAAATCTCCCCGGCTGGCATGGCAACGATCTTGATAGCGGGGCTCCATATGTGTAGAGAGGGCAGCTGGGGATGGCCATGCTAAAATGAACCCTGACACCTTATTAGTGTATACACTGGACACTCATTAACTTGCACTGCCAGGAGAAACCTGAGCTGACCCAGTAAATCTCAGCCTTTCTCTAAACCATAATATGCTGGTATGAAAACAAAACTAGTGCTTTGATGGAAACGCTTCCTTCATAATGACTTTCAGAGTTGAATGATCGAGGCCTTGAAGCTGAGTTTGCAGCGGGATGGTTTTTACCACAGACAGCGAATGAGTTATAAAATATAGAATCATATCTTTCATTTATTGTTGTTGTTATTTCAACAGCTCATGTGCATATTAAATGGAATAAAATCAATGATGTTTCGTACAATAATTTAAGAAATAACAGAAAACAAAGGACTGCACGAGAAAATGTGTATTAAATATTCCTTTCACTTCAGAGAATTGACCAATTAAAAAAAAAGTTTCTCTCTTTAACCTTTTAAAGCCTACTTGGGCACTGGCGATCCCTTTTGCAATAATCCATGAGTTTGTTTGTGTGTGTGTGGAGCAAACCTGTGAAAGAGTCACGTAAAAATATTAGAAACTAGACAGCTGGGGTTCACAGCAGACCTAGGAGAACATAAATTCAGTCACAAACATTACCTAAACTTATGAAACTTCTTATCTTCTACTGTTTTTTTGGGCAAATTTCAACTCTTATGCACTTATCACCATCTGTACAGTTATATATGAAGTGATATCAGACTATTAACTGTGCTATAAAAGAAAAAGCAAAATATCTCTAACTTGTATAACCTATAACTTTTTTAGAACTCAAAATACATTTACTGTGGTTTGATATATTTTTGTTTACCTTTTTTAAACATTCAATGATGAGCAAAACATCTACATTTCTTTGTTCAAATATATGAAAAAAAAATAGAATGACATTTTGGAGTGATTAATTGCCATTTTGCCACTATAGTAGCTGTGGCTTAACTCTTACACATCTGGGACCTTTTAATTACTCTACAATTTGCTGCAATAAATTATTTTTAAACAAATTTTTATTTTTGATACATTCCACATATTACATTTTGTAATTTGTTAACTGCAAAAATGTTCAAAATGGAAATTGCGAAAAAAATTACATTTTATAACAAAATCAAGTGATAAATCAAGAGACAAAAATAAAATTCATAAATCCCCCAAAAAATGCAAAGAGAAGGTGAAATCAATGTCGAAATTGTAACCAGGTGGACCTCTCCTAAACATTCACTGTTTTTGTGCTATTGTGCTTTGAAAAACACAAGCCAAATCACAAGTCTTGTACTTTCAATGGTTATCCCTTCTTTTCACCACTAGAATGCACTGGTTGCTCTAATTTAGGGTCAGTAAAATGAAATTGAAAGACGATCTCTCATTTTCTCACATTTTAATTGAATTACCTTGGGAATGATGTCATATCTCTTGTAATGTTTGTTAAAAACCCAAAATATCAAAGCAAATAACCGTTTTGAAACCTATACATTATATTTGAAATCAAAATTAAACAATAGCTTGGTCGAGTCATACCTACTTAATTGAAAACAGCCGCTGTGAGTCATCTTAGGGTCAAGAGAATAATAGCCAATTTCTGTTGATGAAAGGAAAGACTGTTATAAGAGACATCATATAATTTACAACGTTTTTTTCTATAAAAGTTCATCAGATTGAAATTTTTATGTAAGGGACATCATTAAATATCTTCTCTTAACACTTTCATTTTATGTGGGTGAGGGACAATCATATCTTGAGTAAATCCTGTACCTACATCCCCCTCCACCATTAATTCCATTAAAATGTAGTTTAGTTTAATTGTTAGTGAATCAGTTCGTTAGCTGGAGTGCCCTCTGCTATAATTGTGTACTATGCATTATATTCCCTTTAATATATACAGCTTTGAATTAAGACGCGCGTGTCTGTTTACTTGACCTCTCTATCCCTTGCACACTATACAGGAAAAAAACAACAGTCATGTTTTTTCTTACAAAAAAAGAGAGTAGCTTCGATTACCCTTCCATTATGCCCTACAACGTGATGAAGCAGTCCATTTAAACAACGGTGTCTTTGTTTTTCACTCCCTCTCATCCCTTCATTTTAGCAAAGTGCATGTGAAATATCTGTGCACAATGCTTTCTTGCGCTTGTAAATGTCATTAATAACGATTTCAGGTTTTTTTTCATTGCATTTCTCAAAGCACCTCATAAAATAGCCCCCACCCACCTCCCCCAAACTGCTCCGGCCCCACATCTCCTCCAGTTGTTCTCTAAGAAGTTAAGCGTTACATCCGCCATCCAGAGATTTTAGAGTGGATTCTTTATCTGTGTAAACAGAGCAGGACATGGTGGCTGTTTATTTGTATGATGTGCCCCCATGCTATCGTATATAGTTTCTATACCTCACATACCACTCGCCTTATTTATGTCTCTGTGTTCCAAGCCACTGCCCTTGAACTTAACCCATCAACACCCCTGCCAGTTTCCCCATCCCCCCTCTGTTCATCCCAATACACATGCCCTCCTTCCCCAAATCTCTCAACCCTTTTCCTCTTAGGGACTGTGGATACAAGAGACATAAAGGAGCACCATAGCAAATTTGGAGAGCAACGACACATGGGGATTTGTGTCAGGGTGATAATTTATTGCTGCTGAAAGTAGAAAAAGGAATTATACCTGGAGTTTCTGATATACATAACATAATTTATAGTTATCGACGTTCAAAAACGCAATTCCATATTCCAAAGAATTTTTACAGTCCAAATCAACAAAACCAAGTTGAGCCCTGCTGAATGGAAAAACAAACACCACTTTCCTGTTTGAAAATTATTAAATTATTGTGTTTTTTGTGGCACATTTTATGTAATTTTCTTTGGGAAATTTCACAATATTTTACAAAACTTTTTCTAAATGTTGCATTTGGCACTTGAACTTTGTTATAGAATATTAAAATCTCTTTAATACCGACATCTCTTGCGGCGTATGTGTAAGGTGTATGAATACAGTTAAAGTGACAATTTATTTCATTGTAAACTGATAGACAATAACCATAATAATAAACATAGACTGTAAAAGAAATAGGGGTTCAATCTTAACCTGGCTGGCAGGAGGTGGCAGTGAGGGGTCACATGATCTGGCAGTCCCGACTGTGACCCGGCAGTCCTGAATACCAGATCATGTGATCTAACACTGCCGGTACCTCTCAGTCCCAACTGTCTGTTCACGTGATCCGACACTGTCGTTGCACATTACCCGGCACTGTTTTTCCCCCTACTGTTTCTTGCGAAGGTACGTTTTCACTTTTATCTCTATTTTTTGACATTAATTTACAAGAAAACAAAAATTAGGGTTAGGGTTAGTTAATCCCGAGTGCCGGATGACATGAACCAGATCACGTGACCAGGCACTACTGCACTTTCTCCCAGCCAATTTGAAATAGGACGCTGTGACACTGCTGACCTGTGCGCTGCCATTGACAGGTGCACCTGAGCATAACCTTTTCCTGCTAAAGATGGAACCATCATGGTTTAATTTGTGGCATGGCAATGTACATAATCTTTCTCACGACGTGTTGATATCGGTAAGACAGCATC
>SRMA01027338.1:485010-503897 GCA_007224835.1 Danionella cerebrum
CGGTAGGTTCTTCACCGAACCCACCTCGACCATCCAGGTTTTCCCTCGAGCCTGGAGCTGGATTTGGTGGGCCCTCACGTCTCTAGTTTCCCCATGCACGCAGGTCAGACGGAGTATGGCGTGGGTGTCAGGACGAGGTGGGAGGAGCTGGCTCCTCAGCAGGCTCACTGAACTCCCCGAGTCCAGCAACGCCTGGTAGCGACGCCCATTTATCCTCACCGCCACTTCAGGGGCTCCTTTGGGCAACCAACGATGGAATCCACAACCCGCCAGCCATTTCTTCCGGGGTGGTGATGGTGGTTCCATGGGCGTCGGTTTGTCCTGGGAAAAGGGAGCCGCCGGTCTGCTCTCTGGGCGCGAGGTGCCCTCTGGCGGACGCGGGTCCTGGACCACCCTCCGGGGGTACGGTGGCGCACGCTCTCCGGAGTCTCCGGGGTGGGCCACCTCCGCCAGCTCAATGGCCTCCACGGCCTCCCATAGTGTGGCTGGGTTGCGCATACGAACGGCTTGTCTCTGCGTACGGGGAAGCGCCCTCAACAGCTTGTCCAACACCACACGTTCAACGACCTGGCTGGCGGAGGGGCGAGGCGGGATAGGTCAGCGGCTTGGGCGCGCGCTGACCGGCGAGGGCGATACTCCCAGCCGTGGAATTGTTGTGCCGCGGAGATGGGTGATAAGCCCAGTCGAGCAAGGATCTCCCTCTTGAGCTCTTTATAATCCTCACGTATATTAGAATCCAACGAGAAGAAAGCACGTTGCGCCTCGCCGGTCAGCAGCGGTGCCAGCGCCCGTGCCCACTCGTCTCGTGGCCACCCTTCCGATTCTGCAGTGGATTCAAAGAGTTGGAGGTAGGATTCGACGTCATCGTGGGGAGTCAGTTTTTGGAGAAGCCGCATAGCCTGAGCTCTCACATCAGACAGCGGGATCTGTTGGGCGCTGGCACCCTGAAGATCGCTGACCTTCCGCTCCGTTTCGCTCTGCTGCTTCATCAGGAACTCGACGATTTGTTGTTGTCGAATGTTCCTCTCAGCCAGGTATTTGACGATGTGTTCCATTTTGGAGAGCGTCGCACACCGTACTCACTGTGAATCCAAATAAAAAAGAAAAAAAAAAGAGAAAAAAAAAAACTGCAGGGTTAAATATCCGGGGTGTATAAACGCTTGAGTGTGATCCCCCCTGGGTGTTAAACCTGCATTCTCCACCAGTTGTCGCAGGAGAGGGATCACACAACAAGGTTGTAACAGAAAAGTGTCCCCAGAGGGTGGATTTATTGATGAGAGATACGTGATGTGATAGAGTGCAGTCTTAGGTGCTATGGTCGTGCTGTCTTCTCCCTGGTTCGTGCCGGTGAGTGTTCCCGTGGTGTTCGTGCTCGTGCTCTGGCTCGGGTCTGTGCTCGTGCTCTGGCTCAGGTCCGTGCTCGTGTTCTGGCTGGCGATCGCTTGGGCGGATCGGGCTTCGAGGAGGAACCGCTTCGGAACTTCACGGGGCGTCTAGAGAGAGAGAGAGAGAGAGAGAGAGAGAGAGAGAGAGAGAGAGAGAGAGAGATGATCGCGCTGATCGGAATGGGCCTCCGTCACATTACGAAATAACAGAAAACAAAGGACTGCACGAGAAAATGTGTATTAAATATTCCTTTCACTTCAGAGAATTGACCAATTAAAAAAAAAAGTTTCTCTCTTTAACCTTTTAAAGCCTACTTGGGCACTGGCGATCCCTTTTGCAATAATCCATGAGTTTGTGTGTGTGTGTGGAGCAAACCTGTGAAAGAGTCACGTAAAAATATTAGAAACTAGACAGCTGGGGTTCACAGCAGACCTAGGAGAACATAAATTCAGTCACAAACATTACCTAAACTTATGAAACTTCTTATCTTCTACTGTTTTTTTTGGGCAAATTTCAACTCTTATGCACTTATCACCATCTGTACAGTTATATATGAAGTGATATCAGACTATTAACTGTGCTATAAAAGAAAAAGCTAAATTTCTCTAACTTGTATAACCTATAACTTTTTTAGAACTCAAAATACATTTACTGTGGTTTGATATATTTTTGTTTACCTTTTTTAAACATTCAATGATGAGCAAAACATCTACATTTCTTTGTTCAAATATATGAAAAAAAAATAGAATGACATTTTGGAGTGATTAATTGCCATTTTGCCACTATAGTAGCTGTGGCTTAACTCTTACACATCTGGGACCTTTTAATTACTCTACAATTTGCTGCAATAAATTATTTTTAAACAAATTTTTATTTTTGATACATTCCACATATTACATTTTGTAATTTGTTAACTGCAAAAATGTTCAAAATGGAAATTGCGAAAAAAATTACATTTTATAACAAAATCAAGTGATAAATCAAGAGACAAAAATAAAATTCATAAATCCCCCAAAAAATGCAAAGAGAAGGTGAAATCAATGTCGAAATTGTAACCAGGTGGACCTCTCCTAAACATTCACTGTTTTTGTGCTATTGTGCTTTGAAAAACACAAGCCAAATCACAAGTCTTGTACTTTCAATGGTTATCCCTTCTTTTCACCACTAGAATGCACTGGTTGCTCTAATTTAGGGTCAGTAAAATGAAATTGAAAGACGATCTCTCATTTTCTCACATTTTAATTGAATTACCTTGGGAATGATGTCATATCTCTTGTAATGTTTGTTAAAAACCCAAAATATCAAAGCAAATAACCGTTTTGAAACCTATACATTATATTTGAAATCAAAATTAAACAATAGCTTGGTCGAGTCATACCTACTTAATTGAAAACAGCCGCTGTGAGTCATCTTAGGGTCAAGAGAATAATAGCCAATTTCTGTTGATGAAAGGAAAGACTGTTATAAGAGACATCATATAATTTACAACGTTTTTTTCTATAAAAGTTCATCAGATTGAAATTTTTATGTAAGGGACATCATTAAATATCTTCTCTTAACACTTTCATTTTATGTGGGTGAGGGACAATCATATCTTGAGTAAATCCTGTACCTACATCCCCCTCCACCATTAATTCCATTAAAATGTAGTTTAGTTTAATTGTTAGTGAATCAGTTCGTTAGCTGGAGTGCCCTCTGCTATAATTGTGTACTATGCATTATATTCCCTTTAATATATACAGCTTTGAATTAAGACGCGCGTGTCTGTTTACTTGACCTCTCTATCCCTTGCACACTATACAGGAAAAAAACAACAGTCATGTTTTTTCTTACAAAAAAAGAGAGTAGCTTCGATTACCCTTCCATTATGCCCTACAACGTGATGAAGCAGTCCATTTAAACAACGGTGTCTTTGTTTTTCACTCCCTCTCATCCCTTCATTTTAGCAAAGTGCATGTGAAATATCTGTGCACAATGCTTTCTTGCGCTTGTAAATGTCATTAATAACGATTTCAGGTTTTTTTTCATTGCATTTCTCAAAGCACCTCATAAAATAGCCCCCACCCACCTCCCCCAAACTGCTCCGGCCCCACATCTCCTCCAGTTGTTCTCTAAGAAGTTAAGCGTTACATCCGCCATCCAGAGATTTTAGAGTGGATTCTTTATCTGTGTAAACAGAGCAGGACATGGTGGCTGTTTATTTGTATGATGTGCCCCCATGCTATCGTATATAGTTTCTATACCTCACATACCACTCGCCTTATTTATGTCTCTGTGTTCCAAGCCACTGCCCTTGAACTTAACCCATCAACACCCCTGCCAGTTTCCCCATCCCCCCTCTGTTCATCCCAATACACATGCCCTCCTTCCCCAAATCTCTCAACCCTTTTCCTCTTAGGGACTGTGGATACAAGAGACATAAAGGAGCACCATAGCAAATTTGGAGAGCAACGACACATGGGGATTTGTGTCAGGGTGATAATTTATTGCTGCTGAAAGTAGAAAAAGGAATTATACCTGGAGTTTCTGATATACATAACATCATTTATAGTTATCGACGTTCAAAAACGCAATTCCATATTCCAAAGAATTTTTACAGTCCAAATCAACAAAACCAAGTTGAGCCCTGCTGAATGGAAAAACAAACACCACTTTCCTGTTTGAAAATTATTAAATTATTGTGTTTTTTGTGGCACATTTTATGTAATTTTCTTTGGGAAATTTCACAATATTTTACAAAACTTTTTCTAAATGTTGCATTTGGCACTTGAACTTTGTTATAGAATATTAAAATCTCTTTAATACCGACATCTCTTGCGGCGTATGTGTAAGGTGTATGAATACAGTTAAAGTGACAATTTATTTCATTGTAAACTGATAGACAATAACCATAATAATAAACATAGACTGTAAAAGAAATAGGGGTTCAATCTTAACCTGGCAGGCAGGAGGTGGCAGTGAGGGGTCACATGATCTGGCAGTCCCGACTGTGACCCGGCAGTCCTGAATACCAGATCATGTGATCTAACACTGCCGGTACCTCTCAGTCCCAACTGTCTGTTCACGTGATCCGACACTGTCGTTGCACATTACCCGGCACTGTTTTTCCCCCTACTGTTTCTTGCGAAGGTACGTTTTCACTTTTATCTCTATTTTTTGACATTAATTTACAAGAAAACAAAAATTAGGGTTAGGGTTAGGGTTAGTTAATCCCAAGTGCCGGATGACATGAACCAGATCACGTGACCAGGCACTACTGCACTTTCTCCCAGCCAATTTGAAATAGGACTCTGTGACACTGCTGACCTGTGCGCTGCCATTGACAGGTGCACCTGAGCATAACCTTTTCCTGCTAAAGATGGAACCATCATGGTTTAATTTGTGGCATGGCAATGTACATAATCTTTCTCACGACGTGTTGATATCGGTAAGACAGCATCTGCTCTGCGTAGCTGTCAATCTTAGCTATCAATCACATGTTCCCGTCTAGTTTATGGGGGGAAAAAAATGTCATCGTGAACCACACGAAAATAAACGTAAAACTTTGTTCACTCCATAGAAAACTTTATAAAATCATTAAAATGTGCAAATAATGTATTTTAAATTATTGTATTTCTGAGGAAACCGTAGTTAAAGTTTGGCTTTTTACCATAGACTTGTATTGGGCGTAAATTGTTCTGCAGCAAGCACCATGGGGGTGATCGCCATGGTTTGGTTTCACTCTGCCAGCCATGTGAGACACACTTGAACATTATATTTAGCTTAGCTGGTGCTAATACTTTCATTCAAGTGATGTACAAGATCTTTGTATCTTTAGCTAACATTATTTAGCATTAATATTAACTAAATACAAAGATTAAAAAAATTCACATACCAACCAAGAACCCATGAACTCAAAGAAACCCTGTAAACCTATCTATTAGATAGCAATTGGAGGGGAAAACAGAATATATAAAGTTTGAGTTTAATCATTTTTGTGTGCTCTTTTTTTAAATGTTAAACATTTTACGATTGCAAACCACCTTTGTTTATTGTAGATACGAATGTAATTTTCCATTTTAACCATAAAGTAACAGACTTAAAGGGGCCACTATACCAGGGACTGCACGTGTGTACCCCAGTGAAAGAGAGGAGCCTCTAATGCCATGGTGGCAGGATGATAACTAGAACAAAGATGGGTAATAATCTACTGAATATTCCAGTAGACTGACAAGGTCACCAATGACAAGCTTTCACTTGGAATGGATAGAAACAAGCAGAGAAAGGGGGAGCAAGAAAGAGAGAAAGAAAGAAACAGAACAACGTGACATCCCCTGGCCAGAGCTCGAGGATTAACGATGAAAAGAAACAAAAGGACAACAGTAAACAAAAGAGTAGAGGCTAAAGGGGGCTCCCCTGATTTTGCTTCTTTCCCAAGAAGTGAGAGAGGAAGACAGACGGGGAGAGCGAGCGAGAGAGTGAGAGAGGGGCTCCTCTTTTGGGACGGACATGGATGGATCTATATGCATGCATACAGTGGCTTGGTATTGTGAATCAAGCAGAGCTAAATCAATGTCAGAGCTCAATCAATATTTAGTCCCATGTGTTACTCGTTGCTCCTATGCACTTGGCATCACCTTCCTCATGCTAAAATCATCAGGACTTTCACATGTGGGTCAATACGGACCAAGGAACCCCGGACACAGAGAAAATCCATTAACCTGCCCATATTTCTGATAAAAAGGGGAAGGAAAAACAAAGACAAGTGAAATGAATCAAATCCAAATGGAGTGCATACTGGTGCTGAAGACTCCAAGAGTATGTTATGCTGTCAGATGTTTGTTTCTAGCTCACAGGTTCTGGAGACTATCCAGGTTGGTGTTGAAAACCTATGGGTTTGATTTATTGTAGGGGGTTACGTGCACATTTTAAAGCTGTTACCCATTCCCTTTAAAGTTATCTATGTTTACTTATGGCATGTGGGATGGCCCGTCTCCTGCCTGGTGCTGTAGACACAACAACACTGCTTGTTAGTGACATCTGCTGGGAAGAGCTGCCCCTCTTGTTCTTTGGGTCAACCCCTGTCAACACACCCTCACCCCCCTCCCCTATATAAATATCCTAACTAAGCCAATATGCAGACACTCATACAGTGCTCTTTCCCTTATCCTGTAAAGTATTCCCTCACCCTGTCTCCAGTAGCTAGATATGTCTGCATTCCTCAACTTTTTCCACTCTTCCTGTGGAAAGTAACAAGACCAGAATGCAATTCTGTAATTTAATATTAAAAACAAAACGTCTTTAAACAATTTTATCCATTTCAAAGAGATGTATTTAATTCTACACTATTTGTTGGTTATTATGTTAAAGTTATGAATTTATAGCTTTAAGCTACTTTTTACAAATATGCAATTATTTGAAAACAGCCTGTATCTGAATGGCAGAGGGCACGTCATTGTTCTAAAAGCCCTAAAAGTTGAGGCCCTTGGTATAGTGGTTAGTGCGCTTTGCAATATATGTGACGTGGTTGCGCAGGGTGACTTGATTTGGAATCCTGAGCTTGGGGATCATTTCCCAGCCTCACTCCAACTCACTTCCTTCACATGTCCAATCTAATAAAGGCAGAACATGGCCCAAATATAAATCTATATAAAAGTCCCAAGATACAAGTTCAACATTTCTTCACATCATCTAATGTTCTTTCTTTCATTCATTCATTCATTCATTTTCGTTCCCGCTTAATCCCTTTCAGGGTCATTAATCCCTTTTCAAATTTTAAGCTTTTTTTCCCCAAACTAGATCATTTTTAAACAACTAAACCCAATTCCTATGTGTGTACCAATCACATCGGCTCTTTTAAATTGAGTAGGAACGACTTGACTCACCTGTTGTTTAATTTTGATTTCAAATATAACGTGTAGGTTTCAAAAACTATTTTCTTCAGTATTTTTGGTTAACAAACAGTTATGACAATGTGCAATCATCTTCCCGTTTTAGTTTATAGACCCTAAATCAGTGCCATCAGTGTCATCTGGTGGTGAACAGAAGGGTGACCCTTGGAAGTACATGACCTGTGATATGGCTTTTGTTTTCCAAAGTTCTGCTACCAAAAAGCACAATGGCTCAAAAGTGCTTGGAACAGTGCATAAGGTTTATTCAGAATATTACTCAAAATTACAATGTTTTCTACAATTTTAAGTTTGTTGTGGAATTATTATGTAAAGTAATGTAATATACATAAAACTGTAAAAAAAGAAACTGGGATCGTACTAAAAAACAGTTTTAAAGGTAATTTATTAGAGCAAAGTAGTATAAAACTTCAGCAATAAAATATGACCCTTTCAATTGACACCACATAATCAATGCTTCACATTCCTCTCTCCTCGATTCATTTAAGACCTATTTATCAATTTCTTTTTTCAGTGAAAACAAAAGAAAAAAAATTCTAAATTAAATGCAATCCTTTTTTCATTCTTCCATTCCTTTCTCCATCGCAGACCACACAAACCCACAATATGGCATAGTGAGCAGGGTTTTTATTTAATTTAATTTAAGTGTTTATTTATTTTTACATAATATGATTTCAGACACTTTAGGATGAGATCTCTTTGATTTTAGGCATCAGAAAAATTAAGATATCAAAATACAACTGCACCCACTAGCAGCGGTGGTCTGTGTATGGTTAATTCTGAGTCTGCTTCTCTTCACACGTGCAATCTGAACCTCTACAAGAGACTTTCTAACAAACTAGTTGCAAAAATAAGCCTACAACTTATTTTTTCTTTGACAATTTATTTTTTCAACAATTTATTTTTTCTTTGAGTTCTTTGAATGTATAATGCTCTTTTATTTTACATCTCTAAATAAACAAAGTTGTTGATGTATAAATTACAATTAAATAAATGATTAATAATCATCCGACACAAAGAAACCTGTAACTTAAAAGCTGTCGATATGCATTTTTGACAGTGCATCAGAAAACAAACCAAATGTCCCATAAGAGGGATGATGTCAGTTACAACTATAGGAGCTGGCATAGATGAGGTGGTCGGAGGATTCATGTGAAAATAGTAATCTAAAGGGCATCAAGTAAATATTTCCTTAAGTTCAGCACAGCTTAGTTAGGCAGGCTGTCCCCTCCAGCTGCCCATCCTGACAGTCCTGTCTCTATGCCACCCTGCCCTCATGTCACAACACATTTAAGCATCGGTTCTGGTTGAGGTGGGGGTTTGTGTATGTGTACAATCAAAGGCAATCAAGAGGGACGGATGCATCGGCCGGGTGACGATGGGCATGTGTGTGTGTGTGTTTGTGCCACCGCTGTGGCCCTACTTCTCTGTGGCTTCCTTTCTCCACAGTGAGCAGCCCTCTAGCCATAGATTTGATCTTTGCAAAGGCTAACATCTGTCGCCTGTCATTTTGGAGAGATTGATGACAGGGCAGGGAATGGAATGGAGGGAGGATGAATGGATGGGTAAGGATAGATGGGTGAAGGGGTCTCAACAGAGAAATGGCGACAATGCCAGTTTAGGGTTGGTGGAAGAAAGATTGAGAATGAAAGCCGAGGATGGTGAACACAATTAAATGGTCAATCAGGAATGGGGCATTGCAACTGAAATATAGAAGAGAACAAGCAGGGGGCACCTGTGCATCTTGTACCAACTGCAGCACGTTTTAATGCATTATGGATTACAGTCTAAAATACTGGACACTACTGTCATGGAAAATAATTTTTGGCATTTCTGTGTCAACTCTATTGATCTGTTTTTTTTTTTTACAGCAGTGTGGCACCACTAAAGTTTTCTCCTTTTTTGACATTTTTTTTTTAATTATAGTAATATTCTGCTAAATGAACTGAATGGTTTAAGTCTGAATAAATCAGGAATCTCAGACTAAATCAAACTAACTCGAGAGATTAGGAGATGTAAAAGGCTGTCCAGATCTTCAGAGTCATTGTTTTAACCTAATCTTGAGTGGATTTAAAATGACTGAAATCAGATTTCCACTATATCTATAGAAACATCTATCATTAACAGTTATATTGACATGTTATATTTATTAATCCGATTAATTATGGCTTGAGTGTCGAAGGTGAAGAACCCTATTGTAATTGCTTTAAGAGTAAAGAGTATTATTCTTTTGTGGGTCTCATTTCTGAGGTCTTAAACATACTCAAAAAGAGTTTCACACAAACTTCAGGACTTGTGAAAAGTTATGTCTAAACTGGGATGTGATAGGTGGGTATGGCAAAATGGCTCTATTGCGCCACCTAACGTGTTTCACCTTATAGAAGGCCGACAGTTTGTCTTAGGTAAATGAAATTCGGCACACATGTGTAGGGTTCTAAGACTTAAATATAACTATTGTCCAAAATTGACAGGAAGTTGGCTATTTCAGTAAAACCTCTAAAAATAACTAACAAACTCCTTCCAGAGATTATAGTTGTTATTCTCCAAACTCCATCAGTTTTATCTTAAGACATATGGGGAGCAAAACTGCAACGGCTGACAAAATTCAAAATTTAAACAGGAAGTCATTTTTTTTTCTTCGTTTAAACAGCATTACTCCATTTTGTTGAATTTGAGCAAATATTGAATCCAGTGGCTGGTTTTAGAATACATTGGTAAAACAGTGTCAGAACCCACAGGCAGATACTGGCCTCACTGCTTCAAACCGTGGAGTCATCTCCTCAAGTGAGTCTCTCCTTTCTCCCCCTGGTGACTTTGGGACATCTCCCCTGGACTTTATTGACTGTAAACAGCTGGAATTGGAATGATTATAAAACAATTAAAAACTTTTCACGATCTGCATTTTAGCACCTCCTCAGCCGCTTATCTTATTTGCGCTGATGGACTTATTTCTTTGTTAAAAAACATGAAAAGCACTTTGGAAGAAAAACTGAAAAATATGTGTTTTTTTTTTCGGAAAATGAATTAATGACACTAACTTTTTTTTTTTTTTTAAAAACCTCTCTGTATATTAAAAAAAGGTTCTGATTATTCATATATATATACACCTTTTTTTTAATAAGTTCATTTCAATACCCCCAGACAGGTTTTCTATTCACTAGACTAGGTGCTATACATCACAGAGAACTGAACATCTTTGAAAGCTCATTAAATATGCCATTGAACTATTCTCTTTTCTATTACAAAGCAAAGTAAACCAAGGCCATATGCAGAAAACACCTAAGAAACAGAAATTCACCCATATTGTGGGCAATGAAACAGTTACCAAGGCTTCATCGAAAACCCATCTTTTGAAAAGTTATATGAATATCATAATTACTGCTATTCGAAACAGTATTAAAAACTAAAAATCATTTTTCCAGAACCATCTGTAGTGGTGAAAAACTATTTCTACACTGCATTGTGCACTGCGCACCTGAATGATTGCACATTCCATCTCCTAGTTTATAAAAGGAGAAAAAAGCATGCGGATGTTATGCAAATGTGCATTATAAGTCGAGCGTAGCATCTTGTCATGACACTGTCTATATTTAAAGCAGGTCACCTTAAACCTACCCCTGCTGCCTCATGACAGTGACATCTGGATGAAGCACACACAAATACACAAAGCCACCTCTGCAGTCGCTGACTGAATCAGAGAGTGTTTATGCAGATGAGGATGCACATCAGCTATTACACCACCACTGCAAAAAACAGAGATTCAGTCGCCACAGCGGTCCCCCACCGAACATACAGTTCACCCAATCTCAGCATGTTTAACATTTAGCATGGTACAGGTTCTGATTATTCATGCATTTCAGGATCTGTTTAGGATTGCATGTGTGAGCGGCAGAAAGAAAGGAGAGGAGAATAAAGAAGGACAGGTTGTGGGAGACGGATAAGGAGACTGACCACATCTTGCTCCCTCCCCCTTTCACCAGCAAGGCCGTATTTCAATAATTTTATCAGTTCATTTGCCTGTTAGAAATGCCAGGAGGCTTTTTCCATCTCCTTGCTGTGTTCTCACTCTCTCGCCTTGACCTAGATTTGTGCAAGGAAAGTGACATGTCTGCCTGACCAGAGTGGCCAGCCGTGCTCCCCAGCTCAAGTGCCTATAAAAAATGACTCCCTATCTCCAAATAAGAATAATGAAAGCAGCGCCATGACAGATTGGACATAGATGAGATTGCTTGCTGTGACTATATGCATGCGTGGCTTGCCGGCTTTGCATCTGAAATGGAAAAGGGGTGGGTGGAGGGTGGCAGGCTGTCGCTTCTGACGTTAAAGGGACATGGTCTCTCAACCTTTCACTCAGAACACGTGAACAGACTCACACACGCGACACACATGATTGCTTGGCCTCTGACCATATCTTCTTTTCACACATGGTAAGACCAGAGCCTTCCATGCCAGCCCAGCTCTGTCAGATAAAACACATTCTCACACAACATCAAAGAATGTCAGTTTACATATAGAACGTGTAGTAAAATTCAGACTGGTAAGGAAATCTACAAAGCAGGCCAAGTTTATGTCAGGGCACTTTGTAGAGATTAGTAAATCAATTAGAAGTGCCGAGTGCCAGCCATTATAGACAGGAGGTTCAGTAGCAGCAGCAGTCAAGATGGCGGGTGGTGTGGCATGATGCCAGTGGGCACATGCAGACACCTGTTACCGCAGAAGCGCAAAGGAAATGCAAATTCAACACCTACAATGTGCTTCGCGTATGTCGCCAACCAGTTCTCCAATTGTCAAAATAATTCATGCAAATTACAGATCAAATTCTCAAACATCAGTGAATGTCACACTTTTAAAGATCAAGACTGTTCTTAACTTCTACTTGATTATAAATAATAATAAGCCATATTTAGTTGTGAACACAAATATTGGAAATGGTCTGTGATAGCCAGTCTACACAATTCTCATGCAGTAATCTCATTGTTTAGCCAATGAAATTTTGTTTAAAAAATATTTTTATTTGATTTTAAATAAATATACTTTTCTTGACAAGTTTGCAAGTTTGTATAGACACAAATTTAAGATTTGTTTTGTTACATATATTCTAGCTTTTATTGAGTTACTAGGGTCATGAGGGTCACTGTTCTTTGGTGATAAGGGATTTGGTTCGTGACTTCCTTTTATACAGGAAGTGCCTGCTACTTTGGTGGATTTGTGTTTATTAGCTTTGAAATGACTTGATGTGCATATATTGTATTTTTATTATTGTGCTTCATATTATTCCTTATGTGTCTTAAAACATAAGGCCACTTCATGTTGTGATTGTAACTCTCTTCAAGATTTTTTCATCAAGGCCTATATTTATTATTTGACAAATTAATAATAACTAATATAATGCAGAGAAGATTTTTTGGTTGTAGCGATTGGTTGTTTAATTTCAATTTCTGGCAGTTCTTACATGCTCCCCTAAATACACTGACCAACATCAACAATCTACTGTATAGTATAAAATGTATTTCATAAAATTGTATTCATTTATCCCTGAAAAATCCATTATTTTCATTTCACAGTGTTTCTTTTATCTGCACAGCTTTCAATAGGTCTCTGAAAGTTTTTTTTTCTCCAATCAGATTTCAGTTATGTCTGTCTATTCGATAAATAATAATGGCTTTATTTGCATTGACTGTATGGATACAAATCATGCTTCAAATAGCGTGCTGAAGGCCAGCTCACAGGCCTAGGAAAATGTCAGCATTTCTCTATTTTTTGATTGGTCGATAATTGCTATTGCCTGTGTTGATCATTGATCAAAGCGATTCTGAAAGTCAGATTTGTTTAATAAACCACTGACGGTAGTGGAGGAAAGGTTGATATTTGTTAACGTTAGCTTTCCTCCACCAGGGGAATTGTTCAGAACCCTCACAAGGTTACACTTATTCAATGGGATTTTGAGCTTTCTCTCAATTCTTGCTTTGGAGCTTTGTAACAAAAGTCAATGCGAGCTTCTCGGCTAATCTGCACATGCACGAAGAGGAGATGTTTGCACACTCTAGATTTCCAGACATCATTTTCCAAAGGTGCAGAATAGATTCCATGACCATGAAAAATGCTTGTTTGCCTCCAAGCAGTTTCAGGCATATCAGGTATTTTTTTTTCCACAAACAGCCTTTTCCAGTTCAATCTGTCTTGGCATTTAAGGCCTTACTGTTACATTCTACTTTGATACACATATTATATTCCACCAATAACGGTTAAACTGAACTGCAAATGTGCTTTAAAATTTTATATTTTTAGTAATTTTTGCAAAAAAAACACTGGTTAGGGTTTCTGGTTTGTATCACTATTTTCCTCTGACATCAATAAGGCGTTGTATTCCTCTCAGCAGCAATTTAGAAACATGTGCATTCTCTGTAAACCCAAGGTATGGTTGTACTTTAAAATCCCAGTAGAGTTTGAGTTTTTGAAATAGCATGACACAAACAACCATCACCTAAATCCCATTTCTTCCCCATCCTGATGCATGGGGTTAAAATCCAATAAAGTCATCTCCAACACATTTAGATGCCCACATGCACTGAGTTGCAAACAGGTGATTGACAGATTTGCAACAAAGCAACTAAACAAGTGAACATAACACATCTTTAGTGCAGCCCCATAGCACTGAACTCCCACACCACGATCACATGCCCAGAACCGTGCCAGCAAACAGTTGGGAAATTAGTGCCTAGCTAAAGGGAACCACAGTTGTGGATGCACCACAGAAGGGGGAGAGGGAGAAAAGTTTGATCACTAACTCAACATTCAACCCGTGCTGGAGCTTGGGGTTATCAGTCAATCTCCTCATCCGTTAGACCACGACTAATATGTTTAGTAATTATAAATAAATACTGGAAAATGTTATTCAAATTGACAAGCCTAAAAAATTTTCTTTTTGGCATAAATAACCTGTTTCTAACCCATCAATCCTGTACCATGCTTGCACAGCTGCTGGCTTGCCATCTTCAGGGCATCTGACTACACCCTTAACCGGTCTAATGATGAGATGATGCCACGTCAGATGCCATTGGATTTTTTACACCACATGAATGGTGACTGATGGGAGCTGAAGTCATTCTCTTGAGCCATGGGCATCAGAAAAGGAAGAAAGGTCACTTGTGATTGCATGTGACCCAATAAGGAGGCTTTTCACCCTCCTAAGGCTTCACTGAAATGACATTTGGCAGATACACATACACAAACACTGTGACAGCACTCATATAGTGACCCTTTAAGCTAAAGGTAATTAAGAGAAGGATGTATGCTCAAATGAAAAAAAAAATGTGATAAATAAATAATATATATATATATATACATATACATATATATATTGGAGATATATACATATCTCCAACTGAGGTCAGTTTAACTTTGATAAAATTAATTTGAATTTTAATAAAATATAACAATAACTACAAATACCATATAAAACCTTTTGTAATTGTCAGTCAGAGTGTTTTCACACCACCCCTTCCTTGACGTTATAGAGAGTGTGACATGAGATCATGAAAGATCCAACAACAAAACAACAGCGGATCCCGAACGTGCCAAAGAGCTGTTATATTACGTGTTTTTTGCAGCTTTGTAGCAGACTTAAAGAGTTCCTGCACAAAAAAATCTAAAAACGCCGGCACCAGGCTTGCTCGTCAACGCAGGATGGTAAGAGTCTTAACTCTTAAAAACTCATTGTTTACTCTGGTTTGATGTGTCCGGGGGTTTGGTGTGGCTGGTTAAGTGCTACTGGTACTTGAACAAATATGGTATCCAGACCAGCAGAAAATCTATGTATATTGGGAACAGGTGCGGACTGTCGCACTGTATTGGTGCTATTGATGGATACCACGTACCCATCGTATCACCAGAAACTGTCACTATGGGCCGCATGGTGCACAATTTGAGCTTCTGGGGGCTGGACCAGAAAATCATGAAGATCATGAAAATCATGAAGATTAATCATTTAATGCCTTTATTGATTCATTCATTAAATACATCTTATTATTCCTATTAATAGTTATTTTTTTCATCAAAGAACCATATTCTAAAAGTAAAACATTTCGATGAACAAAACATTTTGGTGAATGGCCGGTGCCCATGCTGCACACTGCACCTATTCTTCCGCAAGAAAAAATAGACCCGTCATAATAATACACTGCTGCGAGGCGGAGACACGCAAGACTAAACACTTGGTTAAAAACTATTTATTAGCAAAGCAATAAATTCACAAATTAATATTAAAATATAGCATTAATTCAAATGCTAAGTTTATAATCCTATTCACAGTGAAGTCCCTGCTCTCTCTCCATATTTCTCTTGCTCTATTTCCAAAATTTGTTGTAACTGGTTGATCTGATCTGATTTATTTATTTATTTTTTCATTTTAATCATATTTGATAGTTTTTTTTACCGAAATCTAATACACCTATAGTTAGTGTTCCATTTTCTATGTATTGACATTGTCTGCTTATCGGAGGGCCACTGGATAGACACATGAAATTGAGACATGTGCCCTGATTTCTATGCAATCCATTGCTATGGACTGAAACTGTTACAGGCAGAGGGATGATGCGGACAGGTTGGCACCAGAAGCATGTCGCGGTTAAGCAGAAATTAAGCTGACATGACCCTGCATGGAGCAGGTAAACAGAAAACCTGCTTTGCCTCAGGTTACCAGATGGCAGCAACAGCAGCAAAGCAACCTAGTGGCTTCAGCTCGGCTTGTACGATAGGTTTTCTACCTGCTGTCCTTTTTGTTCGCTTTTGCTTTCCTTGCGCTCTCTCAATCTGTGACAGGCCCTGGCTGGGAGCAGTGCCATATCAAGTTTGGAAAAATAAATAAATAAAACAACAAGCTTTGTACACATACACCAGAAAGAGTGAGCAGAAAAAAGGAGAGACAGAGGTGGGAAGAGAGCAATAGAGAGAGAATCTTCACTGTGGATTGCCAGCCATATGCTGTGTGGCGCATTCTGTAAGTGAAAATTCTGAAATGACCCGAGGCGATGAACAGAGCAGTCTGCAGCTAAATAGAAAGCCATTTCTGCAAATTATTAATGAATTGATGCTCAAACGGGATGCCAGTGATACCAGACACACCAGTCTTCTAAAAAAAAAACAAATGTGACATAGAATGTGTGCTTAAGTTGAACTGCTTTTTGAATATTTTTCAAATTATAATACAACACATTTTAACCTAATCGTGTATTAATTTTTTGCTCATTTACATCCCAATTGACACAAAATATCCCCATCCCTTGCAAAACCCAGAGTTCTGAAGGGAACCTTTGTTGATGAGACATGTGTTGTGATGCCTTGAAGACATGCATAAATTAAGACGGAGAGGGCCCGTGAATAAGAGAAAATGTTCATTATCGAGATTGTGTTCAACCACCCAACCCCCACTTTTCTTTTCTGTTCTCTTTGTTTTTTTTTGTTCTTTTTTAGTTTTGTTAATTAGCCTTATTACAATTATAATTGGTAGAGTTTTACTCGTCTTATTCTATGACAGCATTATGAAGCTATTAAAACAGATTCTCAGTGGGCAGGAAATTCTAATCAACCAATCAGGTAAGTGTTCCGAGAAAATGAGGTTTGGAATATTATCATTTTAATCATTTGTTCTTGTAACATCTGCTTAGGTCTGTAGTGATCTTTGAGTCTTGTGTGTGACACAATTGGAGCATATGCTACTTACTTTGGCGAAACGGTAAATGAAAAAAAAAGGCTTTTTACAAGATGAATATGCATGAGATCCTTTTCAGTTTGGTGTTTTACTGAGAGACACAAGTAAGTAAAATGTAATTAAACCAAAAGGACAAACTGAATTTAAGAGTTTATTGACAATAAAACTGGGATCTCTTGTTTCCATTCATAAGAACTGAGAGCTGAAGTGTGGAGTTGTCTGTAAAGTCCATTCCTTTAGTTGAAATTTGCATTCCTGGATTCATCTAAATAAATGCCTTGATATTCCTGAGGAGGCAGGACACATGCTGCATAAAAGCACTCTCTTAATCGAAGAGTCGCTAAAGGTGAACTCCTCCTGGACAAGATGCCAAAGGAAAGACCAGTCAACCTGCAAAAATAAAACAGTTTCTAGTCATTCATCCATCACAGGGACCTTCAAAGTGCTGCTGCTAATGGTCTGAGAATGGAATGGACTTATTTAACTCCTTATTTTCATTACTTTAGCACATTTCTAAAGGACAAGATGTAGGCGATCAGTTCAGCCCCCTGACACATATGAGAAACACAGCTAGGCTAAGTGAAGCGAGGATTAAAAGTTCCTTCGTGTTCCATAAAGGTCATGTCAAATAAGTAAATACATAAATAAACTGATTTGAAAAGAAAACAATTTAAAATCTGTAAAAACTATTTCCAGTTGGTATTAAAATGTAAATAACAACAAAAAAACCCTCAAATAATTCTTACCTTTCCTGTCAGCCAAATAATAATGTATTACATACATAATAAAATATTCAGCAAATACATGTTTAATCTACTTTAATCTGTACTACTATATATAAACATACTGAATATGATCCAATAAATTACCATGGTTACTAAACTTCCATCCAGCATATGGCAACATAAATATAACAATATAAAACATTTAGTCTAAACAGTCTTCCTCCCACGGAATCTAATATAGATTTTGACTATATATTAGAACACTGTGCCATATGTTTATATTACTATATATTATTATATTTGGTTCTCTAGAAACTCTACATTAGGATTGTGTTACTAAACATGTATGATCCTGATTCTATGAGAGTCCTTTTCTAGCCCCCAAAAAGTTCTAAAGGCATTTTCTATTTAATTTTTCCAATTGTCTTTTCTCATATTTTTAGACCATATCTTTTCCATGTGATCAATGCATATAATACAGTAATGGAAAGATATTATTGTGGCTTTTTCATGCTGTGTTTATTTGAACTGTAAAAGGAGAAATTAAATACATTTAGATTAATTATATACATTAAATATGATGGAATAATTATATGATGTATTTGTAATATTAACTCTTTCATCTGTAGAAATTATGTTAATTAACGGATGAAGCAAATTAATTTGTGCTTATTATAACATTGTCAAAACAAACAAAGTAGGCATTAACAATGTTGTGCTTAAAAGCATCAGAAAGTAAACAGAATACACATAAAAAAACTATAGTTTAATTTAATATATCACACATCAATAAAAAATATCTGCGCAAAGGAACATTTTAAAAGAAATGTCTGACAAAATATTTATATAAACAATTATGGCAGGAGTATCAGATTGTCTTCATTTCATATCATTTGAAATAGTTATAATAACTTAATATCTAGTTACTGTGATGTCAATGCGGTACAGCAACAATAAAATATTTAAATTGTACTGGTGGTAGTAGTAGTAGAAGCAGTAATAGTAGTAGCAATAACAGCAGTGGTGGCAGCAGCCACAGTAGTTTCTACTAATAGTAGCAGAAGCAGCCTAGTAATTCCGGTGATAATAGTATTTGCCTAGTCGTGGTGGTGGTGGTGGTGGTAGAAATAGTATTTAGTAATAGTACTTATTGTGATATTTGACTAGTAGTAGTAGTAG
>SRMA01027338.1:503907-525178 GCA_007224835.1 Danionella cerebrum
CTGAAAATTTTATTGAATATGGCTTCAGTTCAACTCTGTTACACTTCTCAGTTTCAACACTAGATAAAGCCAGTCATAGAAATGGTGCTTCTCCATTAAACAAAATTAAGCAAAGATAAATATTTACCACGACTCACCAGAAATGGCAGCACCAAAGAAACGAAAGATAGCAAGTGAGTGTAGAAGATTTCAAACACGGTGGGAAAATGAATATTTGATGAGATCTACCACAGAAGAGAGGTGAGCCGCTTGGCCGAGTGGTGCAAAGATAACGTCTCTACTTCCTCCGCAAACTGAAAAGAGCAAGAGGACCAGCCCCCATCATCCACACCTTCTATAGAGGCACCAATGAGAGCATCCTGACTAGCTGCATCACTGTGTGGTTTGCATCCTGCGAAAAAACTCTCCAACGCATAGTGAGAGCAGCTGAGAGGATCATTGGTGCCCCTCTCCCCTCCCTCCAGGACATCTACAGCACCCGTCTCACCAAGAAAGCCCTCTGCATAGCTGCTAATCCCCCCCAACCCTATGCAAAGCTTATTTAGCCTGCTGCCATCAGGGAGGAGACTGCGGAGTCTCCAGGCCAGGACCAGCTTCGTCCACCAGGCGTCAGGAAGCTAAACTCTTTCCCGGTTCTGCCCTCCCTCCCTTCTTCTGCCTGATCTGGGACTCTCACATACACTTACACTTAGCCTCACCGTACTACTGCCATGCTCTATTTGCACACTGCACCTCAATAATGCACTTTTACCACAAACATTCACATTCATGTACCTTATTATGTACAGTGTCTACCTCAGTAGTGACGTCATTGAGAGAGCTCAGAAGATGCTTGCTCTCTCTCATTTATGTTTATTACATCCAACAGTGTAGAAGTTACTAATGCTTTCCGCCCAGAGGACAGAGCTGAGAAGATCAAGGAGCTTGATTTCTCTACTGATGATGTTCCTGTTCAGAGGAGTTTGGGGGTGAGTTGGAAAATAACATCAGACACACTCACATCCCATGTTCCACAAGAGCAAAAGTTACAATCAAAGGCAGACTTCTTCTCAGAGATCTCTCCAGCAGCAGTCTTGAATGGGACAACCCCTTACCTCAGGAGATGTATGAAGAATGGAGAGGGTGGATCTAAAAATGCTTCTCGTTCCTCGTACTTACATCACATTCTCACTTTCTGAAGCAATGTTCATTGAACTGTGTGTATTCTCAGATGCTTCAGTGATGGCTATAGCTGCAGTAGCCTATCGGAAGGTCATGCATGAAGATGGACATAATGAAGCCAAACTGGGTAAGGCCAAACTGGCTCCTGTACAAGAGCTCACTGTTCTCCTACTGGAGCTGTGTGGCGCTGTCCTTGCTGTGGAAATGTCAGACGTTCTCATAGAAGAATAAGACTTGCACATAGATAAAGTTACCTTCTACACAGACAGCAAAGTGGTGTTAGGGTACATTATTAACCAGCACAAAGTCTTTTCCAGCGCTCTGGAGGAGTTTTGGCCACTCCTCTTTCCAGAAATGTTGTAATTCAGCTTTATTTGAGGGTTTTCTAGCACGAACCGCCTTCTTAAGATCATGCCACAGCATCTCAATTGGATTCAGGTCAGGACTTTGACTAGGCCACTCCAAAGTCTTCTTTTTTTCAGTCATTCAGAGGTGGATTTGCTGGTGTGTTTTGGGTCATTGTCCTGCTGCAGCACCAAAGATCGCTTTAGCTTTTGTTGACGATGGCCGGACATTCTCCTTCAGGATTTTTTGGTAGACAGTAGAATTCATGCTTCCATCTATCACAGCAAGCCTTCCAGGTCCTGAAGCAACAAAACAACCCCAGACCATCACACTACCACCACCATATTTTACTGTTGGTATGATGTTCTTTTTATGAAATGCTGTGCTACTTTTACGCCAGATGTAACGGGACACGCACCTTCCAAAAAGTTCAACTTTTGTCTCGTCAGTCCACAAGATATTTTCCCAAAAGTCTTGGTAGTCCTCGAGATGTTTTTAGCAAAATTATGACGAGTCTTAATGTTCTTTTTGATTAATAGTGGTTCGCGTCTTGGAACTCTGCCATGCAGGCCGTTTTGTCCCAGTCTCTTTCTTCTGGTGGAGTCATGAACACTGACCTTAATTGAGGTAAGTGATGCCTGCAGTTCTTTGGATGTTGCCCTGGGATCTTTTGTGACCTCTCGGATGAGTTGTCTCTGCGCTCTTGGGGTAATTTTGGGCGGGCGGCACACTCCTGGGAAGGTTTACCACTGTTCCATGTTTTTACCATTTGTGGATAATGGTTCTCACTGCGGTTCGCTGGAGTCCCAAAGCTTTAGAAATGGTTTTATAACCTTTACCAGACGGATAGATCTCAATTACTTTTCTTCTCATTTCTTCCTGAATTTCTTTGGATCTTGGCGTGATGTCTAGCTTTTGAGGTGCTTTTGGTCTTCTTCTCTGTGTCCGGTAGCTTCTGTTTCAGTGATTTCTTGATTGAAACAGTGTGGCAGTAATCAGGTCTGGGGGTGGCTACAGAAATTGAAATGCGGAGTGATAAACCACAGTTAAACTATTTTTTAACAAGGGGGCAATTACTTTTACACACAGGGCTATGTGGGTTTGGATTTTTTTCTCCCTAAACAATAAAAACATTCATTTAAAAACAGAGCATGCTGTGATTCCACTGCAAGAAAATCAACTCCACATCTCGTCTTGTTTCTAGTCCAAATATCAAAATATTCTCAAATCAAGAAGAATGTTCTAGGCAGGTAAAAAAAATGGCTTGTTCTCTGGAAAAACATGTCATGTTTTTTCTTGAAACAGGTAAAATAATTTGCCAGTGGGGTAAGCAAAATTAACTTGCTTTTAAACTGTTTGACACCGGTCCTCCATGACTAAGAGTTTGGTAACTCCTGGTGTATACTGTCAAGATAACAAATGTTTTTATTTGTTGGTTTTGGAAATCAGGGTTATTGCTCCAAATTTAACTTTATTAACTTTATATTGAAATTAATCTAAACAAATGTATTTTGAAGTTGTAGGAAAATCGCATTGCATTTAATCAAATAAAATTTATTGCAATCCTGTTCTAAATGTCTATTTTATATTTTGTTGAAATGCTATTAGTAGATTAAACAATTAAATATTTTTGTTAACTACCAAACATCTATAAATGCATAGAAAACCTCACAATTATAAATGGTCTACTAATTCTGTTCATAGCTATTTATTTTTTATATATTAGCATGAAAAGTATACATTATATATGAAATGATGATTATTGTTTCTCACTAATTTCATCATTTCTATTGACAGAATTTGTTACGAAGAAAGTAATTAAATATGTTTGGCGTGTTTTAGGAAAGTCAGAATCACAATATGTAGCTGCAAATGACATAAAATGTAAATAAATAATAATGACTTATAGTCTTTATATATCCCCTAACTATCAATGTATTCTGGAAGTTACATCTCAAAATCCTTATAAATCATAATCAAATATTTGAATAAAAAAAATTATTTTTCGCTCCTAAATGTTTAAGGGCTAAGAATTTTTGGACTAGGAACAAGACAAGCTCTGAGTGAGAAGCATTTTTGCAGAGCATTTATTAATAACTTTGTTTGTTTTTCAGTGAGCGTGAAGAATTTGATTCAAGGATTAAGTTTCATTTGAAGAAGACTGGAAATCCCTATTAATATTGTTGACAATAAATAAATGTTTCAAAAAATCAAATGTTGTCTGGGTTTTTGTTTGTCAGCTAAATAGTCCTTGGAATTTTAGAAATGAATGAATTGTTTGTCTAAAAGTATTTATTGTCTGGTAATCAATACCACTGCATTCTCATTAAAGCATATCATTAATTCATATTACATTCCATTGTTTGTTCATAATTTTGTTTTCGACAAAATGCTCTATATGAAAAGAATACAATGAATCATTACACTATCACAATAAATAATAAAATAATTTGATGAGTCTATCTCATGTATATTTAAACTGTTTCTGATAAGTATGTAGGACATTTAATAATGTGGAAGCACTCCCCCTACTGGACGCATCAGGAACTGGGCAGTAAAACTGTCCGGTCCTTAAAACTGCTTGGATCCAAGACTGCAGACGCCCAGTATAGGAATAATTTTATTTCTACGTCCTCTTTATTTCACGGATAATTTATGGATACTTCCAGTTCATTGGAATGGAAATGATCTTTTAGTAGAACACGAGTGACTGTGATGTTTTATATAAACTAACCACGAGAGGGCACTAGTGAGCCTGAACTTCACTGTAAAAGTGAATAATTGATGTCATGTCGTGTGCTTTCTGAAGTGCGGTTTGCCATGTGCTGCTCCAGGTAATAAAATGAACTAAAATTGATATCTCTCAAGATCTCTATTTAGGGATGTCCCAAACGAAGCTTCAGAAGCAGGTGAAGCGTTTACTACAAAAGAACAAACTGCGTTGAAGCTTCGAAGTGTTTTGACATCGTGTTCTACTTCGCCCTCTGGTGGCCAAAAGAATTCCCTACGCTGTGTTATTCACACGTTTTGGTCATTGTAGGTTTTATTTGTATATGTAATAAACATGATGTAATTAGCAGATGGTGATCACATATTAATCATGACACTTTATTAGGAGTGTCAAGACTGAAGGGTTCCCACTCTTGAGGCCGGGGTCTCTTGAGAGCATTTTTCTATCGATATTAAAAAACGATGTGAGCTGAGGACGGCGTTTACAAGCAGCAAACAAGTTTGTAGTTGAGGAAGAACTTTTATTATTTTTGGGACCGTGGTTTTAATTTAGAGTCATACAACAGATATTGAAATGTCATTTTTTAATCATAATATTTTTACAATAAAACACCATATAAAATCATGAAATGCATGAAAATGATGGATATAATTGTAACATTGGACGGCTGGCATAGACATCATATACATATCTATAGACAGCAGGTATGGGACAGCCAAAGGAGAAGTGAAAACTCAACACATGCTTTGAAACTGGGTGTCGAGCGCCCCATCCCTGCCTTCATTTACTCCAGACACATCAAAATTGTCGGCGGGATGGTTGAAGAGGATTGTTGAAGAAAACAATTGAACGTGTTAAAGTTTGCAAAGGAAGTTCTATGGGAGGTTTCAAAGGATGGCTTCTGTAAAGTGTTGCTTTTCCAAACCCTTTTTTCCTCGTCCTGGTGAACCTGCTATACCTCTTTCTACATGAAGATGTTTGAGAATTTCATGCTGGTGATAAATGCAAGTGGGGGGTACATGGCCATGAGTCTTATTTATTGTCTGAGAACACAAGGTCAGAGATTGTTTTGCCTAATGCTGGTGACACTTTTGGAAATTGCAAGACCATGTTTTGCCACAAAAGAATGTGGTGCTGGAAAGGCAAGCATTCAGAAAAGGAACACAGAGGGTTGATGAAACCATAGCACAATATGCTGCTGCTTTGAGAGACTTGGCTACTACATGTGAGTTGAAAGCTTGAATTCAAAAAAGACTTTTGCTAGAGTCTAAATTGAGGTTGGAATCTGCCGTTACACAGATGGAGGCTGCTGAGGTTCAAGCAAAGGTGATGATAGCAAATAATTCTACCTCAGTACAAGCAATACACACCTCACATGCAGCCAGTAGACAACGTTCAAAGATGAGAAACAAGTTTCCTACTTCACCAAAACCTTCTGCTTCAGTACATTCAGCACAAACATGTTTTCTCTGTGGGTCTGAGAAGCTTCTTGCTAAAGCTAAATATTCCCCAGCTGCATCTGCTACATGTGAAAACAATCACAAGACGCAACATTTTTCTAGAGTTTGTTGTTCCGCTTCAGTTCAACTCCATTCACTTGAGATGCCAGGAGTTTGCATACTCCATATTTCTGCTGGAAAGAATCGTTTGATGTGTGATGTGATCAAAGAAGCTCCTCAAGTTCTAAACCCAGTTACTTTTCAACTTACTCTGGTTCATTCGTATCCATCTTGCCAAAACAAGTCTATGACCAGTATTTCAGTACTGTGCCACTACAACCTCCTACAGTTCGCTTGGTTACATCTTCAAAGGAACCAGTTCAGTGCTTTGATGCTTACCCTCAACAGTGTCCAAGTATGGTCTTTCCTGACCTGCTCACATCTTCATAGTGGAAATTCCCCTGCATTGCTAGACATGGACCTGATCAAGGGATGGATATAATGTGTTTCCACCTCCACACATTGCTTCTGTGTGTGCTCCGTCTACTCCAACGTTACAAACTGTAGGATGTGACAAGAACTTTGCTCACAAGGTAAACATTTCTGATTCATTTCTGATTTCTGACTCAATTAGCAAGTTTCAATAAGCCTCTCAGGAGGTTTAACAGTCCTTTTTGGTCTGTAGTTCTGTCCAGGTGAAGTGGTTTCGTCCTTCATCAGATCAGAGTCAGTGTGGAGCAAAGAACCTCTGAAATGTCAATAGCATCTGGTTCTTTTGATGGCAACTTGTGCTCCTGAACATTCACTTGTGGTCTTATGTCAGCTCTGTTTCTCCTCAGAGTTGTTCCCTCCTCTGTCTGAATCATGTATGACCGTGGCATTATTTCTTTCTCCACCCAACCTTGACGTGTCCATGTTCCTGTTGCATGGTTCAGAATCTGAACATGATCTCCTGGCTTGAGTTGTTCCAAGGCTTTTGTTTTCTTGTCATAGTTCTGTTTTCGTTTGATTTTGAGTTGTTGTTTTGCTTTTCTCACATTTTTAACTCCTACAGTTGTTAACAAATCCTGATGCATGGGCAAGTTGGTGCGTATTCTTCGACCCATCAACATTTGGGCTGGGGATAAGCCATTTTCTAGCGGAGCACTTCTGTAAATCATTAGACTTTTGTGGAAGTCTGTCTTCCCATCATGATTTTTCTTCATGAGAGACATCACAATTTTTTACAGAACTCTCTGCCAACCCATTAGATCTAGGGAAGTTTGGGCTTGATGTGGTATGTTGAAATCCCCACTCTTTAGCAAAAGTTTTAAACTCTACACTACAAAATTGTGGCCCATTGTCAGAAAAGACTTCACAAGGCACTCCATGTCTTGCAAAAACAGTCTTCAAGAATGCAATGACAGCTTGGCTAGATGTTATCTGCAGTGTAGCCACTTCAGGGTAATTGGAGAAATAATCTGTAACTACTATGTGATTTCTCCCATTGCAGTCAAACAGATCTACTCCTACCTTTTGATATGGATGGTCTGGCACTAGATGAGGTATGAGTGCCTCAGCTTGCTGCCTAGTGAGGCATATTTCACAAGCTGCTGTGGTCTGGCTGATATCATGATTTATCCTAGGCCAGTACATGACTTCACGTGCCCTACGCTTGCATTTTTCCTCACCTAGATGTCTTTCATGGATTTTCCACAGCATTTCCTTGCGCATTGATTGAGGGATCACAAACTTGTTCCCCTTGAAAACAATGTCATTCACCACTGAAAGCGCATCCTTTGCAGACCAGAAATCATAAATTTGTTGTGGACATTCATTTTTCTTTTCTGGCCAACCATTCAGTATTGTCTCTTTGAGCTGGGTCATTGTTCCGTCCAGCATAGTTGCATTTCGGATTTCCTCTGCTTTTTCAGATGACATGGGAAGAGAAGTCACTATCACGTCAACATAGGCTTGTATATCTGCGGCGTTCTCACAGATGCGGTTTTCCTGTTTATCGACAGCCCTGGACAGAGTATCTGCTGCAAACATGAACTTCCCAGGTGTAGATATCATTTTGACATCATACTTTTGAAGTCTAAGAGCATTCTCTGTATTCTCATGGGACACTCATTTAAGGCTTTTGACATGATAGACACCAGTGGTTTGTGGTCGGTTTCTACTTCAAAGGCCTGTGTTGAGTTCTTACAGCGAATACTTGCGTGTTGCAATGGAGGACGATGACGCTTCTTGTGAGCAGATCGTTCTTTATTGAATAATAAATGGACTGAACTGACCGACATATATTTAGAGAGAGAAAAAAAATAGCGGCACACACATATATATATACAGGGGGGTGGGGTCACATCTCCAGGCATGCGCACCTTATTCAAGAACAATTAAACAAAACTGAGAACATACTTTAATAGTTCAACACCCCCACTTGTACTCAGTTTACATAAATTTTACATTTTAACACACCCTATATTAGACCATGGCATTAATCTGCTTCAAATACCAAAAATAACACCATCAAATCTCTTCAGTTTTGCTCTGCTGACTGGTTTTGTCATGACATCAGCCACCATATCTTCAGTCTTGCAGTACAGTACAGCCATTTTCCCCTCTGTTACAATAGATCGTACAAAGTGATACTTTATATCAACATGTTTGCACCTCTGTCTATTAACAGGATTCCTGGCTAGAGCTATTGCCCCCTGATTGTCTTCATGAATGATTGTCTGCCTGTAATTATGACTGTCAATCCCACTCAAAATTTGCTCAAGATATAGACATTCTTGCATTGTGGAGGCTAGTGCCATGTACTCAGCTTCACATGTAGAAAGAGCTACTGTTGGTTGTTTCTTTGTCTTCCAGGAAATTAGTGAACTGTTTTCACTCAATTTAACACAATATCCTGTTGTGCTTCTCCTGTCGGTTGTGTCTCCTGCCCAATCTGCATCACTATAGGCTGTTAAACCTAACTCATCGTTTTTGTTGCTTCTGAAAGTTAACCCTTTGTTTAAAGTTCCCTTCAGATATCGTAGCACATGTTTCACAGTTGTCCACTGTTCTTCAGTTGGCTCTGACAAATACTGTGATAATTTGCTCACTACAAAACTCAAATCTGGACGTGTGCATGTTGTGAGATATATTAAGCTACCCACAGCTTCTCTATACATCCTCACATCCTTCATTTTCACAGCTTTGTCTGAATAACAGAGTTTTGGTTCACATGGTGTTTCCCTTGGTTTACAATCTGGCATGTTAAACCTTTTCAGAACTTTCTTAACATAGGTTTCTTGAGACATTTTCACACAACCTTCACTCTGTGTAAACTCAATCCCTAAAAAATATTTCAGTTCTCCTAAATCTTTCATTTTGAACCTTGCAGAAAACATTTCTTTGACTTTCATCAAGACTTTCTTGTTGCTTGCTGCAATAATTAAGTCATCAACCCACACAATCAAAATTGTTTTCTCACTTTCGGTTTCTTTTGAATAAACACAGTGATCGGCTGAGTTTTGTGTAAATCCTTTTTCTGTCACGTGGTCATGGAAAATCCTATTCCAATTTCTCCCTGACTGTTTCAGTCCATATAATGACTTTTGTAATTTGCATACCAGACCTCCGTGTTCTTCATACCCTTCTGGTTGCTCCATGTAAATCTCGTAATCGATAGGTGCGTGTAAATACGCCGTCTTTACGTCCATCTGGTGAAGAAAAAGGTTTTCGTGTGCTGCTTTCTGTAGCAGTATTCTCACACTTGTTAAATTTGCTGTTGGGGAGAATGTTTCTCCATAATCAATTCCCATCTTCTGACTATAACCCTTAGCAACAAATCTTGCTTTGTACTTGTTGTTTCCATCAACATCATTTTTAATGGAATAAACCCACTTACCCCCCACTGTTTCCTTACCCGGTGGTAGCTTAGTGAGAACATAAGTGTCGTTTACCCTCAAAGATTCAATTTCCTCGTTCATAGCTTCCATCCATTGTTTTGAATTGACTGACTCCATAGCTTCCTTGAATGAATTAGGAACCCCACATACAGCTCTGTAACAGTAATCAATGTTAGCATTGAACTCATCTTTAATCACATCCTCAGTTACGTAGTCTCTCAAATAACTGGGTTTCTTCTTTTCTCTAGTAGAGCACCTCCTACTGGAGTTTTCATTACTAGCTGTGCTGGATTCATTCTTGCTGTCTAAATCAATCTCACACTCCTTTGATTCTAGATCCTCTTCGGTCTCCAGAAGCCCATCAGTTTCTAGAATTTCTTTCTGTGTGATTTTTCCTGCTGTTGGTGGACTCTCAGCCTCATAAACAAAGTTTACATCTCCACCAGTTTGTGTCTGTTTCTCCACAGATGTTTTTCTCACAAATTTAACCAGCCTGTGCTTTTGTACTTTTCGGCTCTCAGGATCATAGACTAAATAAGCAGGACTGTTTTTATCAAAACCTACGAAAAAACCTCTCTCACATCTCGAATCGAGTTTTCCTTTGTTCTGTTTGTATGCATAACATACAGATCCAAATTTTTGCATTTTTGACAAATTTGGTTGTTTGTTTGTCAACATTTCGTATGGCGTTTTTCCTGTTTTGTTGTTGAGGCATCTGTTTCGGATTACACTAGCTGTCTGTACAGCATAATTCCACAAAGATTTTGGCAGTTCACTTTCAATCAACATACATCTTCCCATCTCAAAAATTGTGCGCCAGCTTCTTTCAGCTGTACCGTTTTGGTGGGGTGAGTACGGTGCTGAGGTCTCATGTTTGATGCCACTCTTTCTCAGAAATGTCTGAAAATCTTTGTTAGTAAACTCTGTCCCATTATCTGATCTGAGACACCTAACTGTCCCATAGAGAGCGACATCGGCACAGAATTTTTCTGTTGCCTGCAGTGTGTCAGCTTTTGACTTCAGGAAATAAACAAACATTGCTCCTGAAAAATCATCAGTGAATATCTGCACATACTTGTACCCCTCAATAGACTCGTCTGCTACTGGACCTGCTAAATCAGTGTGCACCATCTGTAATGGCTCTTTTGCTTTAGCATCTGGATTTCTGTTCCTACTTTGCACAAACTTTCCCTGAATACACACTTCACAGTCGTGTTCTGGTTTTTCGGGTTTACCTCTGATCTGCATACCACTTACTACATTTTGTAGTTTGATTACGTCTTCGTAATTGCAATGACCGAGTATCTCATGCCATGCTTGTACATCGTGAATTGCGTTGCAGCTGTCAACAGCATCATCTTCTGTATGCAAATAAAACAGCTTACCATACACGTGTATATTGTAAACAGTACCGTCCTTATGAATAAGCTTGTCCTTTCCTTGTTTGAAAATGACCGTTGCTCCCAAATGTGTAGCAGATTTCACAGAGAAAATGTCCTGTGGATAGGAAGGAATATACAAAGCTCCCCTTAGCTTTGCTTTCCGTCGCTGTCCTTCGCTGTCAATCAAGGATATCTCGGCTTCTCCTCTTTTCTGCGCAATACCGTTGCATAAGGTCCCATCTGCAAGCTCCACACAGTGAGTCTCAGGCCTAAAGTTGTCGTCGAAACTTTTGAACTTCGTTATATCGTTGATGATATGTGACGTAGCTCCTGTATCGACCATTAGTCCCTTCACCTTAACTCCGTGCGTCTGACGTAGGAATGAGGCGTCGTCTTTCACTCTGAACGCATGATCCGCCTCTTCAGATCCGTTCCCGTCTCCGACTTTCCTCACTGCATCCTGTTTCCTCTTGTGCCTGCACGTGGCGTCGCTGTGTGTGTTGCTCATGCAATGACTGCACCACGTTTTTCTTCTGCACAGTTTTGCACGGTGACCTTGTAATCCACATTTGAAACACACCATGTCCACGGTACTTGCCTCTATGCTCGGTATAACTGGCTTTATGTTTCTCTGGCCCCTTTTCACCATCGACTTCATCACATTGTCATTGATTTCAGTTGCAGTAAACTTTTCTGTATCCTCAAAACTTCGTAACTCAACTTTGAACTCTGGAAAGGTTATATCGTCCTTGTTGTGAGTTACGTTTATTGCAAATGGTTTAAAACGTTCAGGAAGTCCCTTCAACACCATGGCAATCAACAATCCATCGCCCATCGTTTCACCTGCGTTTCTCAGTGCTGTAATGGCGGCCTCCGCTCGTATAATATAGTCCGTCACTGACTCATCGCCTCGCTTCTGAAGAGAAGTTAGCACGGTGTACAGATGTATAATACGCGGTTTGCCTCTTCCCGCATAATAGTCCCTCAGAATTCTCAGCGCTTTCCTTGCATCATCTGGGGCATCTCGCATAATCAGTGAGAGGCTCTTGTCATCCAACAGTTGAATCAACTCGGCGTATGCGTCGGCATTTTTCGCGCCATCAGCCGCTACCTCGGCCTCACCGTTGGGCTCTCTCAAAACAGTCTCTTTCAGTCCAAGCAAATGCAAATGTCCGAGCACTTTAGTTTCCCAAAGCTCGTACTTGGTTTCATCTCCATCAAACATTAGACGGGGCATCCTGCTGTTTCCTCGTGGATCCATGATTCTACCTGACCGTTAGCACGCGGTTCGTTGCGACTTTCTATCGGAGATAGATTAATTAAACTCTTCCACGAGTTGCACCTGGGCCCATAACCTGTTGAGTTCTTACAGCGAATACTTGCGTGTTGCAATGGAGGACGATGACGCTTCTTGTGAGCAGATCGTTCTTTATTAAATAATAAATGGACTGAACTGACCGACATATATTTAGAGAGAAAAAATAGCGAGCACACACATATATATATACAGGGGGGTGGGGTCACATCTCCAGGCATGCGCACCTTATTCAAGAACAATTAAACAAAACTGAGAACATACTTTAATAGTTCAACAGCCTGTCCATATACGTACTGATGGAACCTGGCCAGAAGTTCTTTCTCTATTTTAGCATAGTTTGTTTCTGCACTCGTCAAGGCTCTTGACGTATATGCCACTGGCTGCCAGCTCTCACCATGCTGCTGCAGAAGTACTGCCCCGAGTCCATTTTGTAAGGCATCTGCTGAAACTCGTGTGCTCTTACGTGGATAATAATACCGAAGCACTGGTTCCTCTGTAATGAAGCATTTTAGGTTTTGAAAACACACTTCCTGTTCATTAGCCCACATCCATTCATTTTTTTCTTCCAGCAGACATCTTAACGGAGCAGAATGTGTGGACAACTGAGGAATGAATTTAGCCAGGTAAGTGACCATTCCTAGGAATCTCCTCACTTCTTCTTTGTTCTGAGCCCTCTCCATGTTAACTATTGCTGAGGTTTTTCTTGGGTCTGGCTTGACTCCCTCCTCAGACAAAACATCTCCAACAAAAGTTCGGCTCTGGACAGCAAACTCACATTTCTCCTTGTTTAATTTAAGATTTGACTGCCTTATGAGCTTCATGACTTGCCTTAACCTTTCATCATGTTCCTGGCGACTGGATCCCCATACAATTATGTCATCCATCATGGTTTCCACGCCAGGCAGGTGTTCAAAAATCATGTGAATTGTTTTGTGATATACCTCAGGCGCTGACAGGATTCCATATGGTAGTCGAAGAAACCGATATCTCCCCTCCGGTGTGTTAAACGTACACAGTTTTGAACTAGTCTCATCTAGTTTTAACTGCCAAAAACCAGAAGACGCATCTAGCTTGGTGAACCATTTTGAGATCCCTTGGATCAAGACATATTCTCAAAGAGCCATTTTTCTTCAGAACAATGACTAGTGAACTCACCCAGTCAGTGGGTTCATCAATTTTCTTAATGACATTTAGCTTCTCCATACAAGCTAATTCCTCTTTGAGTTTCTCTCGCAGTGCAAATGGGACTTTTCTGCATGCATGAACCACTGGAGTCACTGTGTCATCTATGCTTATCCTGTGTTCCCCTGGAAGGCATCTGAGTCCCTCAAACAGGTCTGCATACTCCTCAATGTGTAATGTTTCTTTTTCCTCATTCTGTGAGGTCACCACAAATACTCTCCTCACCAGATCCAGTTTTTCACAAGTGCTCAGTCCCAGAATTGGTTGTACATTCTGTTCAACAATCAGAATCTGTGTCTTTAACAGCTGCCCCTTGTGTTTCAGAGTCACCAGGAAACTTCCTTTCACAGGGACATCCTCACCTGTGTATCCTGACACTTTCACTTTTGTGGAGTGAATTTTGCTTTTAACTTTCAGGGTTTTGTAATCTTCTGCTGACAACAGATTAACTTGAGCACCCGTATCCAACTTGAATGGAATTACAGTTTCATTTATTATTAGTGGTACAATCCATTCAGCTTTATCTGTTCTGTCTGTTTGAACAGAGTCCACAAAAAACTGCTCTGGTTGTTCTTCAACTGTATGCACTTGTCTCTTTGTAGCATCAGTTTTGCAACACTTAGCATAATGATTATTTTACCCACAGTTATTGCAGATTTTTCCATAAGCAGGGGTGCGTGTGTCCCACCACATCTTGTACATTTACTCTTTGATGTTTTCAATCTCTGCTCCTTTTGATTGGTTTGTTTGTACGTGTGTGTTTGCTCTCTTTTTGCAGCGTGCACTGCCGCATCATCTCTTTGCATCATCAGAGTTATCTCAGAAGCTCTGCACATGTTGACTGCTTTCTCCAGTGTCTTTCCCTGAGACCATTATCAGGAATTCCACAGATTATTCTGTCTCTCACCAGCGAATCTCTTAAATTCCCAAACTCACAAGTTTTACTTAGAGTGTGCAATTCAGCAAGGTATTGATCAGAAGTCATTCCTTGTTTCTGATCAGCAGAGAAAAATTTGTATCTCTCAAAAGTGACATTTTTGCTTGGCACAAAGTATTCCTCAAACTTTGCCATGAGAACAGTCAGTGTTAGCTCTTCCTCGTCTATTTGGAAGCTATTATATATATCCAGTACATCTTCTCGTATCACATGGAGTAAGATTGATGCTTTAAGGTTCTCATCATCTCCTCCAGCACCACTAGCCGTCAGATAAATGTTGAATCTTTGCTTGAAACGTTTCCAGTTATCAGCAAGATTACCAACAAGCTGCATTGATGATGGTGGATTTAGCTTTTCCATGACTGGAAAACACTGTTAAGTTCTCTTGCTGCACTCGTGCACAACACGCAGATGCTTCCGTCTCTCGTGCTCGTGTCGTTTCTCGCGCTCTCTTTTTTTTTAGACTTCACTCACTGCGGGATCTTTCTCACTGGCTGTTCATTAAGCACGTCTCCGGTGCACTCCAGTCCCTATTTCTGACACCATGTTATGCTTTGTTTATTAAGGATGCAACAGACCACAAGCTCGCTGGAACGTCTGACTGTTCTCTTTATTGATCAGTGCACACCACCATGACCTACGACCTATAACGGTGTTACCCCCTAAATGTCCCGTGCAATACAGACAACCGGAACTATTGTCACCATTCATCACATATATCAACACAGCAAGTGAGTGTAGAAGATTTCAAACACGGTGGGAAAATGAATATTTGATGAGACCTACCACAGAAGAGAGGTGAGCCGCTTGGCCGAGTGGTGCAAAGATAACGTCTCTACTTCCTCCGCAAACTGAGAAAAGAGCAAGAGGACCAGCCCCCATCATCCACACCTTCTATAGAGGCACCATCGAGAGCATCCTGACTAGCTTCATCACTGTGTGGTTTACATCCTGCGAAAAAACTCTCCAACGCATAGTGAGAGCAGCTGAGAGGATCATTGGTGCCCCTCTCCCCTCCCTCCAGGACATCTACAGCACCCGTCTCATCAAGAAAGCCCTCTGCATAGCAGCTGATCCCCCCCACCCTTTGCAAAGCTTCTTTAGCCTGCTGCCATCAGGGAGGAGACTGCAGAGTCTCCAGGCCAGGACCAGCTTCGTCCACCAGGCGTCAGGAAGCTAAACTCTTTCCCGGTTCTGCCCTCACTCCCTTCTTCTGCCTGATCTGGGACTCTCACATACACTTACACTTAGCCTCACCTTACTACTGCCATGCTCTTTTTGCACACTGCACCTCAATAATGCACTTTTTCCACAAACATTCACGTTCATGTACCTTATTATGTACAGTGTCTACCTCAGTAGTGACGTCATTGAGAGAGCTCAGAAGATGCTTGCTCTCTCTCATTTATGTTTATTACATCCAACAGTGTAGAAGTTACTAATGCTTTCCGCCCAGAGGACAGAGCTGAGAAGGTCAAGGAGCTTGATTTCTCTACTGATTGTAGTTTTGTTATGAATGGTGTTCCGGACAAACGCGTATCAACATGACTTTATTCCGTGATCGTCAACTTACATGTTGAGACTTGCCATAATGAAAACACACCCCCAATGCAATACTGTATTCAACCACTCGGATGCTGTATAACAGGAACTACATACCATATATAGGCAATAACTTATACTTATAACTTTACTAGTTATCTACACTGATGATGTTCCTGTTAAGCGCAGTTTGGGGGTGAGTTGAAAAATAACATCAGACACACTCACATCCCATGTTCCACAAGAGCAAAAGTCCTTTACTCGCCGGGGAGTACTGGCTTCCTGGCCCCAGTTACAATCAAAGGCAGACTTCTTCTCAGAGATCTCTCCAGCAGCAGTCTTGAATGGGACAACCCCTTACCTCAGGAGATGTATGAAGAATGGAGAGGGTGGATCTAAAAATGCTTCTCGTTCCTCGTACTTACATCACATTCTCACTTTCTGAAGCAATGTTCATTGAACTGTGTGTATTCTCAGATGCTTCAGTGATGGCTATAGCTGCAGTAGCCTATCGGAAGGTCGTGCGTGAAGATGGACATAATGAAGCCAAACTGGGTAAGGCCAAACTGGCTCCTGTACAAGAGCTCACTGTTGTGAAATGTGGAAAGACTTGCACATAGATAAAGTTACCTTCTACACAGACAGCAAAGTGGTGTTAGGGTACATTATTAACCAGCACAAAGTCTTTTCCAGCGCTCTGGAGGAGTTTTGGCCACTCCTCTTTCCAGAAATGTTGTAATTCAGCTTTATTTGAGGGTTTTCTAGCATTAACCGCCTTCTTAAGGTCATGCCACAGCATCTCAATGGGATTCAGGTCAGGACTTTGACTAGGCCACTCCAAAGTCTTCTTTTTTTTCAGCCATTCAGAGGTGGATTTGCTGGTGTGTTTTGGGTCATTGTCCTGCTGCAGCACCCAAGATCGCTTTATCTTGAGTTGATGAACAGATGCACAGGATTTGAATCCTGAATCTCCTTCAGGATTTTTTGGTAGACAGTAGAATTCATGCTTCCATCTATCACAGCAAGCTTTCCAGGTCCTGAAGCACCAAAACAACCCCAGACCATCACACTACCACCACCATATTTTACTGTTGGTATGATGTTCTTTTTATGAAATGCTGTGTTACTTTTACGCCAGATGTAACGGGACACGCTTCCAAAAAGTTCAACTTTTATCTCGTCAGTCATCAAGATATTTTCACAAAAGTCTTGGTAGTCCTCGAGATGTTTTTTAGCAAAATTATGACGAGTCTTAATGTTCTTTTTTATTAATAGTGGTTTGCGTCTTGGAACTCTGCCATGCAGGCCGTTTTTGCCCAGTCTCTTTCTTCTGGTGGAGTCGTGAACACTGACCTTAATTGATGTAAGTGAGGCCTGCAGTTCTTTGGATGTTGCCCTGGGATCTTTTGTGACCTCTCCGATGAGTTGTCTCTGCGCTCTTGGGGTAATTTTGGGCGGGCGGCACACTCCTGGGAAGGTTCACCGCTGTTCCATGTTTTTACCATTTTTGGATAATGGCTCTCACTGCGGTTCACTGGAGTCCCAAAGCTTTAGAAATGGTTTTATAACCTTTACCAGACGGATAGATCTCAATTACTTTTCTCCTCATTTCTTCCTGAATTTCTTTGGATCTTGGCGTGATGTCTAGCTTTTGAGGTGATTTTGGTCTTCTTCTCTGTGTCCGGTAGCTTCTGTTTCAGTGATTTCTTGATTGAAACAGTGTGGCAGTAATCAGCCCTGGGGGTGGCTACAGAAATTGAACTCAGATGTGATAAACCACAGTTCAGTTATTTTTAACAAGGGGGCAATCTCTTTTTCACACAGGGCTATGGGGGTTTGGATTTTTTTTTCTCACTAAATAATAAAAACATTCATTTAAAAACTGCATTTTGTGTTTACTTGTGTTATCTTTGACTAAAATAAAATGTGTTTGATGATCAGAAACATTTTGTGTGACAAACATGCAAAAGAATAAAAAGTCAGGAAGGGGGCAAATAGTTTTTCACACCACTGTATAAATAGATAACAAGAGTTATTTCACATATTACACTTTGAATGTACTAAATGTTATTTCTATCAGAAGATTATAACTGAAACTGAAATAAAATAAATGATGTTAATGAATTAACTAGAAGTTTATTCCTTCATCAGCAGCTTGAATAATGTAATAATATTTGATAATCTGAACATTTGAGCGCTGAGATTATTCTTCCAGAGAGATTCTTTCATCTTTATCATTGTTGCTTGTTTCTTCATCGACTGACTGTTGGTTTTCTTAGAAACACTGTTGATACCACGAGCTGCCTGTGGTGATTCCTCTGAGATGATTTGAGATATTTCTGTTCATTCCAGACTGGTGTATCTGTTTTCCTGGGAACCGCGTAGAGAAGTGTGCTTCAGCATCCACAGAGACTCTGCGTACAGCTTCCTTCCGGATTGGTACCTCCATCCCACCACTGGCCACCCTCTCTCCATAAAAAAGGAATCTTTTTATCCACAATAAACTCACACTGACAGGAGAGAACCTTTAAAAGTGTTTGTTGGAAACCAGTGAGACAATGATGGAACGTTACAGAACATTCTTTCATCCGGTTTTCACTTTATGGATTGACCTCCATGTGACCTTTTTATCGATTTTCATTCCTTTAATGACAGAACGTTTCCTCTAAACAGCTGATCTGAATAAACTGTGGCTGTAATTGATGAAGAGAATTTTTGTCCTCCTTTCTACATTTTTTAAAATGAATATGTTTTATATTTTGAGTGTGATGTGAGAAAACTCTGTGCAGGTTTTCTTCCCAAATCTTTATTAGCTTTCAGCTCACGTTAGCATTGAAACAACAGTATAGCGGAGTACAGTAAAATAAACCAGAAAATAAAAATACAAAACAATGCATTTATTTTTCACTCGAGTGCACTTCTGTGATTTAATGTAAACAGTTTAATTGTTTTTAATGATGTGCAGCATCTGGTTCACAGACACAGATAACATAGACATTCTCAAATCAACTTTTAAATCAAGAACTGCAGGATCTCTGGTTTATGTTACTCTACATCTCCCACTGTGTAACATCAATTAAGAACACGAGAAACTCACCAAACCTTCATATTCAGCATCAGAGCAGATACGAGATTTGATAAATACAGGTTTGTTACACTCGGAGCGAAAGTCTCCTTCTCACGGTGTAAAAGGATTCCCTCCAAACAGAAGATTATTCAAGCATTCTTCTGTAAAGGGCTCCATGAGATGATCCGAGGACGGGTTTCAACCATGGATGAAGGTTTCAGCTGTGTTCTGTCTTTCAGAGCTTGCAGGAACTTTAATTATTGAAAATAACTCTTATTTATCTCATATTTTGGACTGTTTCTAGTGCACTGGGACGCTCGGTCACTCTCTCACCAGTTCTGTTTCCTTGTGTTTGTGTTTCATGTATGTTTTCCTTCTCGAGTTTCTGTGTCTGAATCTTTATTTTCTCTGCATTTCCCTCGGGTCTCTCTGTGCGTGTATTCACCTGTGGACATGTGGTGGAATAGCAAAAAAGAAATCCCCACGAATTCTTTGCCTTTCAATTTAATAAAGTGGGATTATTTTTTTGTTCGGCAGAAGAGACGGTTTTAATTACACGTTTCCTTTAAAAGACTCTAAACGTCTTAATCTTTGGATAAAGGGAATACCCCCGACAGCCTGGCATCCCACCCAGCACAGCTGAATTCACTCTGATCACTTAAGAGACTCATATATTCTTTCATCTAAGTTTAAATACGAGGATAATATCATCAGAGATGCATAAATGTGTCTCAAACTAATTATAGAATAAATGAAGAGCAATTCGGTGAAGTATGAGATAATAATTTAGCGGAAGCTAACGCACTGCTAGGATCACAATATGCAGAGAGGTGGAACAAACATTATTTATTCTCCCTGAACCAATCACCTACCACTTCATTTGGGACAAATACCATGTATTTTTTGGCAGCTGCCACTGCCACGCAAAGATTCTACCCCTACTGGTAAATATTTCACTTCAGCAATATATGTAAGTCGCTTCCCAATAACAAACTTCCCAATGTAAGTCGCTTTGGATAAAAGCGTCTGCTAAATACATAAATGTAAATATACTGGAACCTTTCACAGCGGGTGAGTTTTTTGAGATTAGAATCTCCCGAATTAAAACCACACACTCGCATCATCTCCTCAGTAAGAATATTCTCTTCTGGTGCAGCAAGTGTTGGGGGATTTCTCCACTCGATGAATCAGAAAACCTGGTTACGACAGTATCCTATTGTTCTCTTTCACCATCTACTGATGATGTTCCTGTTCAGAGGAGTTTGGGGGTGAGTTGGAAAATAACATCAGACACACTCACATCCCATGTTCCACAAGAGCAAAAACCCTTTACTCGCCGGGGAGTACTGGCTTCCTGGCCCCAGTTACAATCAAAGGCAGACTTCTTCTCAGAGATCTCTCCAGCAGCAGTCTTGAATGGGACAACCCCTTACCTCAGGAGATGTATGAAGAATGGAGAGGGTGGATCTAAAAATGCTTCTCGTTCCTCGTACTTACATCACATTCTCACTTTCTGAAGCAATGTTCATTGAACTGTGTGTATTCTCAGATGCTTCAGTGATGGCTATAGCTGCAGTAGCCTATCGGAAGGTCGTGCATGAAGATGGACATAATGGGTAAGGACAAACTGGTTTCTGGAGCTGGAGCTGTGTGGAGCTGTTCTTGCTGTGGAAATGTCAGAGGTTATCATCAAATCTTTCACTGTTTCAGTGAATATCAGAAAATACCAGCGGTTGTAAAGGATGGCACTTCTGTGAAATGAGCTTCACAGATGAAGCCTTGACTGATGTAGAACACGCAATCATGCATCCAACATGAGGAGTATGCAGCAGAGATGAAGTGCATCATGGCCAAAAGAGAGCTTCCACGTAACAGTTCTCTTTACAAACTCAATCCTTTCATTGATGACGAATGTCTACTGCGTGTGGGAGGACGTCTCATTCGACATAATCACGACGACGTTCAGCACCAAGGAAGCTCTTCACTGAGGGTGCTATCAGAGCAAATGGGTCATGGCTGGTGGGTGGCAAAAAGTCCATCAGTAGTACCATACACAGATGTGTGACCTGTAGAAAACGTAGAGCCAAGACAGAACAACAAATCCTGGCTGACTTACCTGCAGAACATCTACAGATTGAGCCTCTGTTTTCTTTTGTCAGTCTGGATGCTTGGGAGGTTGTAACACGCCGCACTAAAGGAGGACAAGCTAACAGTAAGAGAGGGGCAGTTATGTTTGCATGCATGTCTACGAGAGCCATTCATATTGATTCATTCATTCTCCAACCC
>SRMA01027338.1:527986-563217 GCA_007224835.1 Danionella cerebrum
ATATTCTCTCCAGATGCGCGTACTCACGTTCAACATGTTCGTCGTGTTCTCCAGCGCTTGCTGGAGAATAAGTTATTTGTCAAAGCAGAGAAATGCATCTTTAATGCCGAGTCCGTCCCGTTCCTCGGGTATATTGTGTCCAGCACGGGCATTAGCATGGACCGCGGAAAGGTCCGCGCTATTGTGGATTGGCCGGTTCCAGACTCACGCTCGGCCCTCCAGCGATTTCTGGGGTTCGCTAACTTTTATCGCCGTTTTATTCGCGGATTCAGCCAGGTGGCTGCGCCACTAACCGCTTTAACCTCAATTAAGACGCGTTTCGTTTGGTCTGATTCCGCGCATCGAGCTTTCGAAATGCTCAAGGAGCGCTTCACATCCACACCTATCCTCACTACGCCTGATCCCAGTCGCCAGTTTATTGTGGAGGTTGATGCCTCGGAGGTCGGAGTAGGAGCTGTTTTGTCGCAGCGCTCGGCTCGTGATGGCAAGGTACATCCCTGTGCCTTTTATTCTCATCGCTTAACTCCAGCGGAGCGCAACTACGATGTGGGTAACCGCGAGCTCCTTGCGGTCAGGCTTGCTTTAGAGGAGTGGCGTCACTGGCTGGAGGGAGCAGCAGTTCCGTTTATCGTCTGGACCGATCATCGCAATCTAGAATACATCCGCTCTGCCAAGCGTTTAAATGCCAGACAAGCACGCTGGACACTGTTCTTTAGCCGTTTTAACTTTACTATTTCCTACCGCCCGGGTTCTAAGAATATCAAACCAGACGCATTGTCTCGTCAATTTGATTCCCGGGGAGAGTCCGATGAGCCGAAGACCATACTTGACCCCGTTTTGATCATGGGGGGTTTGTCTTGGAGCATTGAGCGAGCCGTGCGCAAGGCTCCATCCAATTCAGTTATACCTTCAGGTGGTCCGCCCGCTCGTCTTTTTGTAGTTCCTTCTCTGCGACCCGCAGTCCTTCGCTGGGGGCATTCGTCTAAATTTGCTGCCCATCCAGGGATCCGCGGAACCACGTTCGTTATCAGGCAACGTTTTTGGTGGCCACGCATGTGCGGCGAGATTCGCCGGTATATACAGTCATGCCCGGTTTGCGCGCAGAGCAAGGCCGCGAATTCTCCTCCCGCAGGTCTGCTTCAGCCTCTGCCCGTACCGTCCAGACCTTGGTCACATTTAGCAGTAGATTTTGTCACCGGTTTACCAACGTCGCGCGGCAATACTGTTGTTCTCACGGTGGTCGATCGGTTTTCTAAGGCCGCTCATTTCATACCTCTTCCTAAATTACCGTCCGCTCGAGAGATGGCCGAGATAATATTTAATCATGTTTTTCGCATTCACGGGATCCCCAGCGACGTTGTTTCCGACAGGGGATCGCAGTTCACTTCTCAATTTTGGAGGGAATTCTGCCGCTTACTTGGCGCTGCTCCTAGCCTGTCATCTGGGTTTCATCCTCAGTCTAATGGACAGGCTGAGCGCGCAAATCAGGATCTGGGAAGATTACTGCGTTGTCTAGTCCGCCACAACCCCGCTTCATGGTGTGACCTCCTACCATGGGCCGAATACGCTCACAACTCTCTTCCCTCCGCTTCCTCCGGGGTGTCTCCTTTCTATTGCTGTCTTGGTTATCAACCTCCACTCTTTTCCGAGCCGTCAGTCAATGCTTTCATCCAACGAGCCAAAAGAACTTGGCGAATCGTTCAGTCGGTTTTAAAACGATCTAATAATCAGATGTGTCGTTTCGCTAATCGTCATCGTGCTCCCGCTCCACGTTACGTTAGTGGCCAAAAGGTTTGGCTCTCGACGCTAGATTTGCCTCTCAAGCACCTCTCGCGAAAATTAGCCCCACGCTTCATCGGTCCGTTCTCGATCATCAAAGTGATCAGCCCCACCGCCGTCCGCCTGCGCTTGCCAGCATCCCTCGCACGGATACACCCTGTGTTTCACGTATCCCGCATCAAACCGTTTTTGCGCTCTGCGCTTCATCCCCTTCCCGTTACGCAGACTGACATTGTCTCTGACGGCGCTCCTATTTATCGGGTCAGGAGACTGTTGGATGTCAGGAGACGGGGGCGGGGGTTACAATTCTTAGTCGATTGGGAGGGTTACGGTCCTGAGGAGAGGAGTTGGATACCCTCGCGAGACATCCTTGATCGGTCTCTTATTAGGGACTACTACTCTAAACACCCCTTAGCGCCTGGAGGCGCTCGTTAGAGTGGGGGCACTGTTAGGTCTTGTTAATTGTTTTACCACCGTCTCGTTCCATGTAATTGTTAATCTGTCACCCCGCGTCTCCACTCAGCTCATTACTACCATTAGCGCTAGCAGGTGCGCGCACTTGATCACTATTCCTTCATATGTCCCAGGTTCCTTCTAGTTTCATGAGCAGATTACTATGAGAAAGTTCCATTGCACTTACCTCCGTCTTGTTCTGTGTCGTCTAAACGTTTTGTGTGGATTTTTGCCTTTTTTTCCCTGGAGATCTTCATTGTAAGGACTCATTATCCAGCAACATCTCTCTCTATTTTATTACAGACTGTTTGAGTTCTGGAGGCGTGTGGAGAGGCGCCGTTCCCGCATCTGCCCGGATTATACCCGTTTTGGTTTTGTGTTGCTTGTTTTCCCCTTCGGGGTAGTTTAAGTTTTTTATCCTTCGAGGTTTTTGGGTTCTTTGTTTTTGCTTGGAAAAGAATAAACTGTTTACTGCCGCTCGCATCTGGGTCCTCCTTGTATTTCCCTGACAGATGCCGATGCTATCTCCAGTGTTCCCCGCAGCAGCGGCCCCTGAGCTCTCTGTGTTAGGAGGATTGACAGGGACCTCTTTCACCTCAGCTTCTCCCTCCTCAGCCTGAGTGCTCCCCTGTTCCTCTCTCACTTCACCCTGAGCCTCAGAAGTTTCCTCAGAACCAGCTCTGCCCTGCTCGCTGGGGCCCTCAGCAAGGTCCTTCTCGCTGGATGAGGCTTTCTCGGGGCACGCTCGGACCATGTGACCCTCCTTCCCTCATCCGAAGCACCTCATCGTGTCCGAGCTAGCGTACAGGATATAATCAAAACCCTCGACCTTTACGTGGAACTGTACGTTGATTTCCTGCTGGTTATTGGGGATCATATACAACTGGCGACGGTGAGAGACCACGTTCTTCAGGAGGGGGGACTGGCATCCCGAGAGAACTTTTTTAACAGGGGAAACAATTATTCCGTGACGAGAAAGCTCCCTGATTAGGAACTCGTCACTGATTAACGGGGGCACATTGGACAGAATAACCTTCTTCGCAGGGCTAGAAAGCGGGTGAACTGGAACGAAGTGTGAGTTCCTCTGAACTCACAAATATAACGACGGCGCTGTCTCGACGGCGAGAGAGAGAGAGAGAGATCTCTGTTCCCGATTTTCCTGTGATGGCGGTTGCCAGGTGTCAGCGATTTGAGCCAGGACCTCGGTGATTGAGATGGACCTCCGTCACAAAATATGATATACACATTATTGGTAATCTATACATAATGTTTCGCTGTGTTGTTGAAGTATTTTGAAGTGCATCAGACCCTTTTTGCACTGGGAGATAGGAGCGCAAGAACCCGGAAGCACAGCGTGATGTCATGACATCAAGCGGAAAATACAGCAGAACAGCTTGTAAATGTTCGACTCTCGAGACGTTTCGTATCGCGAACATTTCTTAAATCGAAGCATTCGTATCTCGGGGTACCACTATATATAGTGCCCCATAAATATATAGTGGTACCCCGAGATACGAATGCTTCGATTTAAGAAATGTTCGCGATACGAAAAGTCTCGAGATGTTTTTTTTTCTTTAAGCGCTTCTTTAATATTTTATGTATGTGAGAAATGTTAAGATTACTGTACGTTTAAGCACTGTGTTCCATTCTGGTGTTTGGATGTTCTTCTCTCCTTCTCTCTCTCTCTCTCTATGATGCTTTTCGTCTCCATATGCTCTTAATCTCCTTGATCAAAAATAGGTACCAAACTTAGTGTGTCAAGTAGGGAATTAAAATTAACATCAATTGGATTTGTGGTGTCGGTGTTCTTCTTTTGGGATTTTTCCAACATCAACGGTTAATACAGAGGCCACACTGCTAAAGGAATAATGAAAATGAAAAAGTCAAACTCTGCCTTTAAAACAAAATAGCAAATCTCTCTCCTTTATGTTTTTAGCTGTTTTCTGAGAGCTACTTGAGATGAACTCAGAATGGGGAATTTTAAACACTTGTTTCTCACACTGTGACCAGTAGCTTTATTCCAGGTCCAGATTGTTTAGAACCTTGTCAAACACCAATGATAGTTATGTACAGGTATAAAAACCACATCAAAATGAATCATGGTCTAATGGCTATACATTAAGATCTAATATTTTTATAATTGAATATAAAAAAACTATGAACTTAATTATTACTTAATCAACAAAATACAGCTGAATAATGAATAATATTCATCAAAAGTCATGTTTTTTTTTCATATTACTACCAGCATTTAAAGAATCCATTGAATACTGCCCTTGATAAAAACATACATTATGTACATTATGTAGTGTTTATGGTGTTGATTCTGTTGAACAAAAAAACGCAAAAGATTTTGGGATATCTGAGGCCATGAAAGATAGTCGTGATGCATCCTCCAAATTCAGGGGAAAAGGGGATGGATGCATTTGAAGGATCCTTCAAGTTTTGGCAAAATGAGACGGTCTCCAGATTTAAATTTAGTTTTTAAACAGTGTTTTCAACAACATTTTTCTAAAAACAAAAAAAAACCTTGTGATTCTATCTATAATATATATATATATATATATATATATATATATATATATACATTCTACTCTTTTCGGAATAAGCTTTCAGAAAAGTTACTAAAAAGAGGTGCCAACAAGAGAAAAAGAGAAAACAAAAGAAAGAGAATTGAAATTAAGCTCATTTTGAGGTACTCATTTTACCTATATAGAAAAACAAGTAAACAGGAAGATAAAATATAAGATAATAAAAGGAGGATATTTTTTTTATCTGAAGGCCTTAAATTAGCTAAAATGTAACTGTTGACAGTGCCTGTTGATCCACTAGAGGGAGCCATAATCTAAAACGATTCATGTTATATTTTGACTGCGTAAATCTTTAGTATAAGACAGAGAATTAAAATGTATCACATTATTTCATTATCTTGCACAACAAAGTTTACTTAGATTAAAATTCACTCTATTCAGAGAACATTTGGTCCCCTAAAATAAACAGACTCTGAGATCAATGTATTTAATTAGGTTTATTTTGGTCATTAATGATAACTTTGATAACGTTTCTGTATTGTGACTTATTTGACGATTATTCTAACATGATGCATCTGTCCTTATTCTTTATTTTTAAAAGATTACATTTTTCCTTTTATTAAAAATCGTGCTCTCCGTGGGCGGAGTCGGTGCTTCTCTTATGAATTGGGCGACGAGGTACATGAGACGGCGAGCTTCTTCATGGCGTGAGGATCACACGGCGGGTTAGACGAGGTAATATTCTCCGATGACTTTCTCCCTTTCCCGGTAATCAGTGGCACGATCCGCTCGCCGTACATTTAAACCGGTGGAAATAATCGAGCATAGAGCATGCTTGAGCCGACGCCTTGAATGATGACGTCACAGGAGCGGCCGAAGCCTCGTTGCCTGCAAATAAGCTGATTTTCATCTCCAAATAACGCGGTATTTTTTTTTAGTCCTCTGAGTGAGTAATTTCTTCTCTAGTTACGTTTACGTTATTTACATCCACGTTTACTTACATTACTGTGTAACAAAGAGGTGTAATTTCAATGAATCACCGAGTAGTAATGTAAGGTCTTCGACATAATACAAGGTACTAACAGTAATTAAAGCTACTGCCAGGAAATACTGCTAGCCTTAGATGCATGCTTTCGCACAAGGAGGTTTCTATTATGACCTGAAGATATGCGAACGTGTTTGTGGTCTGCTTGTATTCAGTTATAGGATTTAACCATATTGTCGTTTCAAACATAAAGAATGTATTGCACAGAGAATTCTGGAACTTCTGCCAAGATTTTCAGTCGTTGAGGTTGAAAATGTGGAAAGTATTCATATCGCTTCACTTTTTCCTCATTTTTTTTTATGTTACAACGTTATTCCAAAATGGATTAAATTTATTTATTTCCTCAAAATAAAAAGTGTTTGATTTGATCGGATCTGTACAGGATGTTTGTCAATTTAAATGAATTCCATTGACTTTTCATTTCTTTTTAAAGCCCCGATGGCATCATGGACATTTCATGACTATCTCTATTTTAAGAATTCACTAACATTTCAGTTTAAAAGCTCAATAGTTCATCATTAGTTCATTCATCGTGTTTTAAAACTTTAACAATTCCAGTCTAAGTTATAATTCCCAGCACAAGTCTGACCTCATTAAAAATGTTATTAGCATGGGTTTTCTTTCAAATCTCATCCAGTCAGGAACCTTCTGCTTATGGAGTTTTAAATCGGTTATCTACCAAGAATGTGTTTTCCATTGTTTTCAAATCTCTTATTTTTTTTTTTTAGCAAGAACGACACATAGGAGTGCCACTGTTCTCAACAAAGAAATACTCCATTCCCCATTTCCCCTGAAATTTGGGAGTATTTCTTTGGAGTAATTCTTCTCGCCCAATGTGTGCTGGAGATAGGCTGGAGATAGTTTCATGAACTGAACTAAAAACTTTTATAAAGCACTTAAAGGGGTAACGTTAGCTAAAATTAAAATTTCTTGTTTTGACAGATTTCTCTTTTTCAAAATGAGTGCCACTATTAGTTTGGAGGAGCGAGATGAGGAGCCAGAGGATGAGGCAGAGGATCTGCCTGATGGGGGCATTCCATTTATTGTTAACCGAGGTGGTTTACCGATGAATGAGGAGACATGGGAGCAGATGTGGAGCCATGCAACTCGAATTCACCCAGAGGGAGAGAAGCTGGGGAGGAGGATCCGGGGAAACCTAAACCTGCCCAAGGTACAAGCAGGGCTGGAAATAAAAAAAATGGATTAGAAATGAGTATGGAGTGGAAATATCATCCTCCTCTATCCACCTTAATTTTCACGTAAGCGCGGGCGCCGCCATTTTCAAAGATTTCCGGTAAAGCAGTTCCTCTAGTAGTAGGTGAATTGTGGTCTCTAGTTTCGACTGTAGATTTTACTGGCTAGTTAACTTTTAATATGGCTAAAAGAAAGACGGGCGTACTTTGCGCAGTTAGGGTGTGTCATAATAATTGGTTCAAGTGAAAATGTATGTGGATGTGGAGCACCCTATGATTTGCAGGCCCCTCCGAAGGGCGAAGAAGCTCGTCGGCTTTGGTTAAAAGCCATAAACTTATAAAAACCATCGAAATTTCCGTATGTTTGCTCTTTCCACTTCATTGATGGGAGACCAACGGAAAATCACCCATTCCACGAAAAATGGTTGGGCTACGATGCTCCAGTGAAGACTCCGAGGCGACGGCTCGTCAGGATATATCCACAAACAGGTACAGTTTCTTGTTCGGTTAAGTGCTCTAACAGAAGACATTGTTTAAACGATTTCTTTTTTGATGACACTCCTATTGTGCAAGAATAATATTTAGCGTTAAGATGAAGTTGTAACAGTGGAAAAACTTTTATAAAGCACTTAAAGGGGTAACGTTAGCTAAAATTAAAATTCTGTCATCATTTACTTACTTTCCAGTTATTCCAAACCTGTATGCATTTCTTCAGAGAATGAATAGAGGAGGTTTGTAAACGACCAGACTTTGGTTCCCATTCACTTCCGTAGTAAGAAGAAACAATAACATTGCTATGGAAGTGAATGTGACCCAAAAGTCAGTTTGAATATTAACATTATTCCTGATATCTTTCTTTGTGTTCAGTACATCAGAAAAAAAATCATACAGGTTAGGAACAACTTGAGGGTGAGTAAATTATGAAAACATTCTATAATAATAAACTATCCTATAACCCCTTAGCTGCCACTTTCACTATATTACATTTAAATCTAATCATGACAAACTATATATTGTTGCAAAAATGTAAGACTCCTAAATAGATTATTTTCTACTGTTTTCTACGGTTACAAGTTATGTGGGACCAATATTACATTATTTACATCAAGAGTGCACCTGAACAAAATCTACATCATAACAGGAGGCTTTAATTTTATAGCAGTTTTGGATTAAAACTATATTGTAAAATTCTTATTTTATATAACAACAAAAATAGTACAGTACATTTTTACAGTAAATACTAACTACTTTAACTTTTTTTTATAGTTCAATTTTTTTAATGATTTCACCATAATCTGATTATCTTCTTTAAAAAGAGACCAATTTTAAGTCAAAAGTGTTCATTTACTGACTTAAGTTTTGTGTTTTGCAGATGATTAGCAAGGTGACTCCACTACTGATGACAATGAGACTGCACAAATGGAGCTTTTGCAGCTGCCCCATCAGTACAGTGATGCCTGTACTCAATGGGAGGTACAGGCATTGACAGACCACACTTATGCCTCAGGGGATAAAATGTCACACAAGGCAACACAGTTCCACTGTGAAGATCCCTTAGCCCTTTCCATTCTCAAGAATGATACTAGCTCTTTACTGTACACTGGCTATACACTTAGTGTCTTTAAAGAACATGTTCAATTTCTCCAGCAGTTCTACACTTTGAAGTTTAAGATGCACGTAATGGATCAAATTCTGATAACCATGATGAAGCTGAAGTTGAATTTACCGTATTTTTCGGCTCATAAGACGCACTTTTTCTTCCCCAAAACTGAGGGAAAAAAGTTGGTGCGTCTTATAGACCGAATGCAGAGCGCCGCGAAGTCCGGTCACGGCCGTATGAGAGGCGTAAGAGCTCCGGAGCTAGGCCGAAGCCGCGGCCATATTTGTTTACCCAGCGCTGCGCGCTGACGTCATCGCCCATCTCTGCCATAGCGCGGTCGTAACGAAAACGAGAAAAAAAACTACATTTCCCACAATGCCTTGGCTACGGTAGCCGCAGCGGTGCTTCCGCATCCGTACTCACGAGCGAAACTGTTGCCGTTTCTCACACATTGAACATAAAAGAGCCCCAGAGCTAGGCCGAAGCCGCGGCCATATTTGTACACCCAGCGCTGCGCGCTGACGTCTTCGCCCATCTCTGCCATAGCGCGGTCGTAACGAAAACGAGAAAAAACTACATTTCCCACAATGCCTTGGCTACGGTAGCCGCAGCGGTGCTTCCGCATCCGTACTCACGAGCGGAACTGCTGCCGTGAGCTCTCTCTCTCTTGCTTGCGTGAGGAAAACAAAACGCTCTCAATGACTGAAACTCTTCTTTAATAAACTCAAACTCAAATCATCTCTCAACGGTACATCTCACACATGTATATACGAGATAACAAACGTAACGTGCTCTGCAATTGAGTAGTGTTGCTAACCAGGTAAGAGCGCATAAGGATCATATCTTAACACCATGCAACCCATAAGTTATTTAACATTAAGGAGTAGTTACATTTATTTTACATTAAAATAGTTATTAATTAATTATTAAATAATTATTATTTTACATCTGGGGGTGCCCAGATTCTTTTAAAGGTTTAAAGGGGGGCTCGACTAAAAAAGTTTGAGAAACACTGTATTATTACTAATGTGGGGGCAATCTTACTAGCTATTATTAGTAATGTGGTGACAATGTTACTGGCTATTACGGTATTACTAATGTGGGGGCAATGTTGCACTGGAACAGTGATGGTGATAGCGAATGGTGGACTTTAGAATGATGAGTGGGGGCAAAGAAAAACATTACAGCCTTTTTTTTGTTACTTTTACTGTTTACTGTCTGTTCATGTTACATGTTTGGCTGTTAACTTTTACACAGTTGATATAAAATATTTTACAAAAGTATTTGGTTCAGAATCTTTTTTTTCTAGATCTTCCTCTTTTAAAATTGGATGCGTCTTATGTGCCGGTGCGTCTTATGAGCCGAAAAATACGGTACTTCAAGGAGATCTTGTTGAATGCTTTGATGTGTCCCAGAGTGCAGTATGCCGGAGTCGTACAGTCATTATTATTCAAACAATACTCTGAAGTATTTAGTTGCCATTGCCCCTTGTGGACTCATTATGTCCATCTCCCCTGCTTATGGGGAAAGATGCAGTGACAAGTTCATTACCCAAGAATCTGGCTTTCTGGACTATCTCCAGCCAGGTGACGAAGTGATGGCAGACTGAGAGAGAGAGGTAAACCTTGTCTTGCCAGCACCCCCGTGGGGACCCGGGGTAGAATAGGTCCCTAGCACCCCCTTGCTGATCGTAAGAGGTGACAAATGGGGCAACTTGTTGGCCATGAGTTGCGGCTTGTGTCAGTGGAGGAAGAGATCCTGGTGCTTGAGGATTCTGGTATGCTGCGGCTACCTCTTATCCAACACATCACTTCGGCTCCTACTTCACTTAGACAAGAGGTTGGAAAGGCCCATTCCAATCAACCGGCTAGTCAGGACTTGCCCTGGAACAAATTTGGAAACACAACCAACCAAATAACTTTCATTCCTTCCAGAAGGCGCTGGCGTAGGGTCAATTGAGTAATATAAACGTTGTTTATATGCTCAAGTATACCATTTCTGTATCCTTGATGTACATCCAGTGGATATCCGTGGCTCTGTACATCCCCTAGTAGGGCTCCAAGGAGGGTGAGGAGCAGAGATGACGAACAAAATTATACTAAAATATGGCAAAAATCCAAAACACCAAAAAACGATTATTGGACCAAGACTTAGAAACAGAATTCTCGACTGATTTTATCTTCTCAACTGAAAACGAAAACTGGCAAAGATTTATCCTGTTAGAATCCCTGACTGACGACATGCCCCTTACCAAACTGTCTCCATTTGCTATTCATAAAGGAATTACAGGAATCGCAGGAGCAGTAAAAGACATCAAAAAACTGCGTTCCGGACAAATACTGGTGGAATGTGCTAGAAAAGCAAATTCAACAAATCTACTACAAACAACAACCTTGGCTGGAATTAATATTAAAACCTTCCCCCACCCTTCACTAAACAACTGCAAAGGTGTAATCCGTACCAGAGAACTCCATGATATGGATGAAGCCGAAATCACATCAGAATTAAAACAACTAGGTGTAATAGATGTCAAAAGAATGACAATTAAAAAGGATGGACAGATCATCAAAACAGGAACATACATTTTGACCTTCAACAGACCTCAACCACCAGAGAAAATTAAACTCGGATACCTAAGAATGACACTGTGGACATTTTCATCCCAAACCCACTGAGATGCTTCAAATGCCAAAAATTTGGACATGGATCTACAGGATGCAAAAATAAAGCTACTTGCCAAAACTGTGGCGAAGACGAACATGACACAAATTGCACCAAAGCCTCTAAATGTAAAAACTGCCTCGGAGAGCATGCAGCTTCATCAAAAAATTGCCCCATCTGGCTCAAGGAAAAAGAAGTACAAAAAATCAAACATACAAGGAAAGTAAGCTACCTCGAAGCTCGAAAAATAGTTGAAGGACTCCCTGCCTTCAACCTGAACAAAACCTACTCTGCTGCCCTCAAACCGAAGATGCAATCAACCAGTTGTCAAACAGAACTAACTTGGTTATCCAAAGACAAACCTCAAACCATAAGCAACACCAAAAATCCAATCTCCCAAAAAACCAAAAACATATCCATACAAACCAATCAGACACAAGATACACAACTGGAACAAAGAGAATCAAAAGTAAAAAAGAAACCCCAAAGCACAATAATTCTTCAACCAAATCAAGACAAAAACCGATCCCAAAAAAACGACAACCCAAAAGATAATGAAATGACTGAGAACCAGAATAGTCGTAGCCGTAGTCACTCACCCAAATGTAAAAATAAAGGACCTGTACCTATCTTTCCCACCTGAAAAAAAAAAAAAATCAGCCACATAATACAGTGGAACTGCCGAGGATCAAAAACCAATTTTACAGAATTACAACACCTAACCGCTGCTTTTAATCCTCTTGCATTTTGTATTCAGGAGACCCACCTATCTCCAAATGATAATTTGACTTTTAAAGGTTTTAAAATTTTTAACAAATGCAGACCAAAACTACAACGGCCCTCGGGGGATCAACCATTTTAGTAAAAAATGACATAATACACAGTCAAATTACACTGGATACCAAATTACAAGCAATTGCGGTACAACTTACTCTCCACAGAGCTATTACATTATGCTCAATTTATATCCCCCCACATGATGCAGTGATCAAGAACCTCAAGAACTGGACAAACTCATCTCACAATTACCAATACCATATATCCTTATGGGTGATTTTAACAGCCACAATACTTTATGGGGTGAAGACCGATGTGATGCCAAAGGAAGAAAAATAGAAGACTTCATAGAAAACAAAGATTTATGCCTACTGAACATACCTTCATCCAGGTCATGGCACCTATACCGCTATAGACCTGACAATATGCAGTGCTGAACTTTTACTCGACTGTTCATGGAGAGTCTGAAACGATCTATGCGGGAGTGACCACTTTCCAATTGTAATAACATTTCCACAAACTAAAGTACAAACTAGACCCCCAAGGTGGCAACTCAAAAAAGCAAACTGGCTCACCTTTCAAACTATGTGTTACGAAAAACTCACTTCAACAAACCAAAGAAATCAGAACTCCATAGAATCCTTCACTCAGCAGTTAATTGCAATAGCAGAAGTAACAATCCCAAAGACATCAACAAAACCTCAACGAAAGACCAACCCATGGTTCAACGAACAATGTAAAAAAGCTATTGAAGCACGGAAAAGAGCCGAACGGATTTTTAATAAACACCCATCAACTGCAAACTTCATTAACTTCAAAATCTGCAGAGCTCAAGCTCGCAGAACCATAAATGAAGCAAAGAAACAAAGCTGGAACCAATTAGTTTCAAGCCTAACTCACTATTCATCCTCAAAGAAGATCTGGAATAGGATTCAGAAAATAAAGGGAATGGTAAACGGATCAAATATACAACACATTAAAAGACAAGGAATACTTCAGACAATAGAGAAAGATATAGCGAATACACTAGCAGAAAACTTTGAAAAGAAGTCGTCAATAGAAAACTGCCTCCCTGAATTTCAATTATTGCGAGCACAACAGGAATGCAAAGAACAGAACTTCTGCTCTGACAACAAGGAAACATATAATCAAATTTTTAAGATGGAGGAATTAAAAAACTCCTTAAAATGTTCTCATGACACAGCTATTGGTCCAGACAAAATTCATTATCAATTTTTAAAACACCGCATAGCTCACTATGCCTTTTATTGGACAATTTTAACTTTGTCTGGACAACTGGCAAAATACCAACTTCCTGGAAAGAAGCAACTATAATCCCCATACCTAAACCAGGAAAAGACCACACTGACCCAAACAACTACAGACCAATTGCACTAACCAGTTGCCTATGCAAAACTCTGGAAAGGATGATAAATAACCGGCTTATCTGGATTTTGGAAACAAATAAACAATTAACGGACTATCAGTGTGGATTCAGACGTGGAAAGAGCACATTGGACCAACTAATCCGACTGGAAACCTACATCAGAGATGGATTCATCAGGAAAGAACATGTCGTTGCAGTCTTCTTTGATTTGGAAAAAGCGTATGACACAACCTGGCAATACGGAATTTTAAAAGACCTTCACCGAATGGGACTCAGAGGTAGACTCCCCAACTTCATTTCAAACTTCCTTACCAGAAGAAACTTCAAAGTCCAAGTAGGAAATACATTATCAAACTCACACAAACAAGAACTTGGAGTCCCTCAAGGCAGCATACTCTCCGTTACACTCTTCAATATCAAAATAAATAACATCGTGGAAATCATTGAACCAAACATATTCCGCAGCCTTTATGTGGACGATCTCTGCATCTGTTACAGAGGGAAAGACATGGACACAATAGAAAGAAAACTCCAGTTATGCATACACAAAATCAATCAATGGGCTACCGAAAACGGTTTCAAGTTCTCTAAAACAAAATCAGTCTGCACACACTTCTGTATCCAGAGGTCACTTCATCACGATCCAGAGCTCTTTATCAACGGAGAACGAATCCAAGTCGTCAAAGAAGTTAAGTTTTTAGGTCTCATATTGGACAATAAAATGAATTTTATCCCTCATTTTAAATATTTAAAAAACAAGTGCATGAAAGCCATGAATATAATTAAAGTCTTAGCAAAAACTAAATGGGGAGCAGATTTTAATGTACTCTTACGCCTCTATAGAGTTCTCATTAGATCCCGGTTGGACTATGGGAGCATAATATATGATTCTGCCAGAAACTCATATAAACAAACACTCAACACAGTACACCATCAAGGACTACGACTCGCATTAGGAGCATTCAGAACATCACCTGTACAGAGTTTGTACACTGAAGCCAACGAACCCTCGCTCCAAAACAGACGACTAAAACTCTCATTACAATACGCTATCAAATTGAAAGCAAATAAAAACAATCCAGTTCACACTGCAGTCTTTAACCCCCAACTTGTGCAATTGTATGAGAGTAAACCAAAAACCATCAGACCTTTTGGACTACGCATTAAACCACACCTACAAAAACTAAACATAAACCTGGACATACTAAATCAAGTACATTTTTCCTCTCTGCCCCATTGGAGTATAAATAGGCCCATAGTCAATATGGATTTGAGCTGCCAGAAGAAAGGGACAACCCACCCCAATGTATATAGGCAACAATATCTGAACATTAGAAGTCAATATCCCCAACACCAACCCATTTTTACAGATGGCTCAAAAACTGAAAATGGAGTTGCAGCAGCAATGGTAACTGGAAAACAACATTATGCAATCAGACTACCTAAAGAGGGCACAATCTTCACAGCTGAAGCTCGTGCCCTACTTTTGGCACTGGAGTACATAGAAAACGACCAACAAAACAAGTCCATCATCTTCACAGACTGCAAGTCATGTCTCCAGGCTATGGAATCTCCAAGGAACGATCATCCACTAATAGATGGTATTTTGGCGAAAACCCACCAACTACAAAACCGGTCCTATCAAATCATTTTTTGCTGGATCCCAGGACATACCGGACTTCCAGGAAATGAGCGAGCCGAGGCAGCAGCCAAGAAAGCTTTAGGACAAGCAGTGATCAAGTGCCAGATCCCTCCATCAGAGATGAGATCCATTATCAATGACTACATCCAAAACAAATGGCAAGAAGAATGGAATACACTTGAAAATAACAAATTACACGAAATCCAACCTGAGATCCCATATAGAATTTTAAGACATTTTAAGACTAGATTTGATCAAGTGGTTTTTACCAGATGCCGCATTGGACACTCAAGATTAACCCATGGTCATTTGCACCAAGGAGAAAACCCTACACAATGTATATACTGCTCTACTCCAATTACCATAAAACACATTTTATTGGACTGCCCTGCTTTTAATGACTCCAGAAAGTTTTTTATGAAGTGAACTCTCTAAAGGACATTTTTAATACAGTGACACCAGAAAAAATTTTAGACTTTTAATTGTGTATTAATATGAAATATCTTATCTAATTTATGTAATCAATTGGATGTGAAATTTTAATTGTATATCTGTTATCTAAATGTTTTGCCATGAAAATAGCCTTGGTTGCTGACATGGCATTAAATCAATAAATGAATGAATGAATGTCTTGCCAGCATTTACTCATAAAGGTGGACAGTTGTCTGCCGAGGGTGTTGCAGGCACAAGGAGGATTGCAAATGTTCGTATACATGTGGAAAGAGTTATCAGACATGTTCAAAATTGTCTCCCAGACTGTCCCTATTAACATGGCACACAAAATGGACAAAATTCTCCGAGTGTGTGCAGCGCTTGTAAACATGCAAGGAGACATCATCCATGAGGATACGGAATAACAACTGCTACATTGTTCACCATCTGCCTTGTTTCTTAAATTTATAATTTGTACATAATTTACACTTTTAAGTTGTTGAACTCCACTGATTTGACAGTGTTTCAAGAAATAATTATTTGTACATTATTAAAGTATTGTGTTTGTAAAACTACAAACTCACTACTACTAATTGAGATAAACTAATGAAAAGCCTTTATATTACATTTTATTTTATTTATTAGAATAGTGTACATTGTGTTGTTGTTTGGAATTATTCAGTGTGGCTTCTTCAATGCACAAACCATTAAATGTACTGCTTTTACACAAATATTTTCAGGATCTTGTATTACTTTTCCCTATATATGCAAACACACAATCAAAATGTCAAGATGCATTTTTTTTTTATTTCTTGCCATTTGATGCCAAGTTGTCACTTTTTTTAAACCTCATGGAACAAAAGGAAAACATTCTGGATTGTGGGTTCAAGCAGTTAATTGTATCCACAATAAAAGTTTGTCCATGCACACACACACATATATATAAATTAAAGTACATACATATATTATGCAGTACTGTAATCAGTCTACGAATACAGTAGTTGTATTTTCCAAACGAGTTGGCATTCACTTTGACATGAATTTGTAGGATTACCTTTTTTAATTTTAAAAACACGAATTCGCTGTGTGTTTCATGTACCAGCACTCGACCGACTTTCCCGCTGTGTAGGTACTGATATGCCTCAGTGCTTTTATAATTTCGCATGGAAGACTGTCTACTCCGAACACGAAATAATTGAAAATGTCCTCATATGTTATACAAGGCCACTTCTTCATTTCATCCTCCCACTTAGTTATACACCATGGGTGTGGTAAATATTTGCCATCACAGCATTTAATAGTGTTCTGTGTGTGCTCTCACCACATCGCTGCTAACGCTCCTTACTTACCGGCTAGCAAAACAGAAGTCTGACACATTATGAGGAAGTACTTCATCATATTTACTTCGGCGTTGCAAAATAAGGTGGATTACATTTATATTTACATTTATGTATTTAGCAGATGCTTTAATCAAAAGCGACTTACAGTTCGGGAGTAAAGTTTGTTACGAGGTCTGATTAATCCTAAGACGTGCACATAGAAGACGATTGAGCTGTTACAGAAAATAAGTTCAGTGCTTCTGAGTTTTTTTAATTTTTTGTCAGTAAGCGCTCTCGAAGCTCTGGAGTTTTTAGTTGCTTTTTGAAGGTTGAAAGAGCTTTCCGGATTGGGACGGCAAGACAATTCCACCAGCTAGGAACTGTGAAGTAGAAAGTTCTGGTGAGAGATTTTTTTTGCCTGGTGAGAGATGGGAGAAACGGGAAACCAGTGGAGAGAGATGAGGAGAGGAGTGACGTGAGCTCGTCTAGGTTCCATGAAGATCAGTCAAGGTGCTGTATCATTTGGAGGGGTCTGACCGAACAGGAAGGAAGTCTGGCGAGAAGAGCATTGCAGTAGTTGAGTCTTGATATGGCCAGTGCTTGGACTAAAAGTTGAGTGGAATTACAGAACGTAAGGAGGTATCTGATCTTTCTGATAGAGTTAATCTTTCTCTATAATGGGGCGGTTACACTACTGAACAACACAGAATTTTTCTGCATGTGGTTGTGTGCCTGACCAAAAAACAGCTTCATTAAAAAATAAAATTGTATAAATATCAAAATTCTAACCGGATGCTCACTAATCTACTTTAGAGCAATACCGATGCCTTATAAATACACATGTGCTTTATATTGAGGGATCAAAAAAACCTTACGGACCTAACCTCACCAACGTAGTGGCTCAAGACCCATGATCTGAACTGTTGACAAATTCTGGCAAAGGCATCTTTTTCCATTGGTTTGCTTCTTTTAAAAAGGGTTCTGTCTGCTTTATAGGAATTTTTTTTCTCTTTTCAACATCTGCAGCTCATAAAGGCTTTCTGAGAAGCAAGTTCATTCCTTCTCATTACTCAGTTATTTTCGACCTTATTACAGTTTTTTCAATAGCTAAGAAGCTTTTACCCATACTTCAGATTCTTTTCTAATCACTCCCACCTTCTAAACACAATTAGCCAAATTGAAAAACTTCTCTGGACACACTGAAAATCTGACTCAATATTAAATAAATCTTTCAAAGAATTACAGTTGTTTTCACTTCACAAGGTACATGCAGCCAAGCAAAGTGCACCAGGCTTAAATACTGGCTATTGCTGACATAAATGTAAAGTTTAGTTACTAGCGTAACCCCCGTTCTTTAAAGGAGGGAATGTAGACAAAGGCCTTGACGTTATCGGAATGAGTTTTCTTTTTTTCATGACTGAAAATTTAAGATTCACACTGAAGGCATCAAAATATGAATTAACAGTTGTGGAATTGTATACATAACAAAAAAAGTGTGAAACTGAAAATATGTCATATTCTAGGTTCTTCAAAGTAGCCACCTTTTGCTTTGATTACTGCTTTGCACACTCTTGGCTTTCTCTTGATGAGCTTCAAGAGGTAGTCACCTGTAATGGTTTTCACTTTACAGGTGTGCCCTGTCAGGTTTAATAAGTGGGATTTTTTTGCCTTATAAATCAGTTGTGTTGTGCAGAAGATACACAGCTGATGGTCCTACTGAATAGACTTTAGAATTTGTTTAATGGCAAGAAAAAAGCAGCTAAGTAAAGAAAACCAGAGTGGCCATCATTACTTTAAGAACTGAAGGTCAGTCAGTCCGAAAAATTGTCCCCAAGTGCAGTCACAAAAACCATCAAGCGCTACAGAGAAACTGGCTCACATGCGGACCGCCCCAGAAAAAGGAAGACCCAGAGCCACCTCTGCTGCGGAGGATAAGTTCATCCGAGTCACCAGCCTCAGAAAATGCAGGTTAACAGCAGCTCAAATTAGACCAGGCAATGCCACACAGAGTTGTAGCAGCAGACACATCTCTAGAACAACTGTTAAGAGGAGACTGTGCGAATCAGGCCTTCATGGTAGAATATCTGCTAGAAAAAAAAAACACTGCAAAGGACAGGCAACAAGCAGAAGAGACTTGTTTGGGCTAAAGAACACAAGGAATGGAAATTAGACCAGTGGAAGTCTGTGCTTTGGTCCGATGAATCCAAATTTGAGATCTTTGGTTCCAACCACTGTGTCTTTGTGCTTGAACAGATGGACCCTACATGCCTGGTTCCCACCGTGAAGCATGGAGAAGGAGGTGTGATGGTGTGGGGGTGCTTGTGACACTGTTGGGGATTTTTTTTTAATTGAAGGCATAATGAACCAGCATGGCTACCACAGCATCTTGTAGCGGCATGCTATTCCATCCGGTTTGTGTTTAGTTGGACCATCATTTAATTTTCAACAGGACAATGACCCCAAACACACCTCCAGGCTGTGGAAGGGCTATTTGAACAAGGAGAGTAGTGGGGTGCTGCACCAGATGACCTGGCCTTCACAGTCACCGGACCTGAACCCAATCAGATGGTTTGCGGTGAGCTGGACCGCAGAGTGAAGGCAAAAGGGCCAACAAGTGCTAAGCATCTCTGGGAACTCCTTCAAGATTGTTGGACCATTACAGGTGACTACCTCTTGAAGCTCATCAAGAGAAAGCCAAGAGTGTGCAAAGCAGTAATCAAAGCAAAAGGTGGCTACTTTGAAGAACCTAGAATATGACATATTTTCAGTTGTTTCACACTTTTTTGTTATGAATACAATTCCACATGTGTTCTATTCCATAGTTTTGATGCCTTCAGTGTGAATCTACAATTTTCATAGTCAAGAAAATAAAGAAAAGTTTTTGAATGAGAAGGTGTATCCAAACTTTTGGTCTGTATTGTGTGCGTGCGTGCGTGTTTGTGTATACATACATACATACATACATGTACACAACTGGCAAATTAATTTGTGATCAATGTAACCTACGCTCATTCCACTTTTTCTGAGGTCCTCCCGGCACAGGGAAACGTCTATGTTCCCTCCTTCAGGCAAAGGGGGTATGCTAGTAACCTAGACGTTCCCTTTCAGTTGATTGCGTAGACATATGTTGAAGGCCTTGCCGTTATGGGAACCCCTTGAAAACTTCATGTCCTAAGTCCTTCCAGATAGGCTGACGCAAAGCTTAAGTAAAGGTTAGAAATAACAATCATATACATCTGAATGGGAACTCCTTCTGCCTCTTTTCCAGAATCTTTTATTGACTGGGAAGTAGCACAACACTGAAGAGCGTAGCTGTCCTCAGATAAGGGAGTGAGTGACCAGAAGCAGGGCACCCCTGATATGGGAAGGGTTAACGGATCGGGATCAAATGAGCCACCTAGAAAGAGAGCGGTGTATCATACTCAGAATGGACCCTCAACTGAAGAGGGCAGAGCTTCTCATACCCCTAGTAAGCAGAATAGCATCCATATCCGATGGGCTACACGCTGCTTGAAGACCGCGAACCCTACACTCCCATGTTCTACCCAAGTCGACCGGAAGGGAGTATTACACCGGAGCAGGCGATAGAAAGTGAGTAAACAAAGCTGAAGACAACATTAAGAAATTTTTAACAGGAATTAAAAGAAAGGTGGACAGAGATGAAGATAATGAGACAAAAGAAATTCATGCAAGATGGCGCTGCAGATTGCAGCCCCTGTGCTTTGCGCTCAAGTATTTGTTTTGTTTTGTTTATTTTTCCCTGTTCTTTGTTTTTCAAACACCATCAGTTTTACCAGAGACGAGTTACTGAACATTCGGCACCCCACATAATATTTTTTCCGGTTTTTGAATATTCCGATGTTTTGCTGAACGTGGTAGTTGGCGGAGCAGCGGCACTGTTCAAGTGCTTCAGGACGCGCAGACAAGGAACAGGTTTTCAAACGGCATTGCCGAGCATCCACTTGGCGAACCTCCACTCTCTACCCAACAAAGTGGATGGATTCCTTCTGCCTACTCGGATCAACAAAGACTTTTCAAACTCTGCTGCTCTGTGTTTTACGAAAACCTGGCTGAAGGACGCCATCCCAGACAGCGCGTCATGTCTGCCAGGCTTCCAGCTGTTCCGAGCGGACCGTGACATAGAATCAATGGGGAAATCGCGTGGTGGAGGGACATGCTTTTACATCAACGAAAGATGGTGTACAGATGTATGTGTGTTAAAAGATGTGCTGTTTAGATCTTGTAGATGTGCTCTTTATTAACTGTAAGCCGTTCAACTCGCCGCGGGAGTTTTGCTCGTTCATTCTCGTGAGTGTTTACATTTACCCGCAAGCACACGTGAACACAGCCCTACAGAAGCTCGCAGATGTGATCTCAGAGATTGAGCAACAGCACCTGGACTCTGTTTTAACCATTCTCAGGGCAAACCTTTCACGTGAGCTGCTAAAATATAGACAGCATGTTACTTTTCTCACTAGAGACAGCAACATACTGGACCACTGTTACACAGTTATTAAGAAAGCATTATCATTCTGTCCTACGAGCAGCCTTGGGACTTTATGCTCAGTTTGGTTCATCTCATTATGACCTACAAGGCAGAAACTGAAGTCAGCTTCTCTTTACAGACCTCTTTACAGGTCTGTAAAGAGATGGACTAATGTTGCAGAGTGTGATTTAAAAATAAGTTTCTGTGAGGATATGTGCATTCCTACCAGGACTCACTTAAAATATAACAACGATAAACCTGCAAAAAGCCAGCTCCATCAGACCAAAGAAGATGCTCGCAGGAAGGGGGACAGAGTCTTGTATAAACAGGCCAAATATTCACTGGAAAAGGAGAACAGGGTGACAAAGATTAATTATTCCGTTAAGCTAAAGACTCAGTTTTCCTCTGGTGACACGTCTTCGGTTTGAGAGGGCATGAAGGTCGTCACCAGTTACAAGACACCATCTCCCAGCACTGTGGACAATCAACACCTGGCAGACGACCTGAACGAGTTCTACTGCAGGTTTGAAAAACCACCATTATCACCTCCTGCAACCCCAGCATCTGCTAAAACAATTCTATACTGCTATCATCGAATCCATCCTCTGCTCCTCCATAACTGTCTGGTTCAGCTCAGCCTCCAAATCTGACCTCAGAAGACTGTAGAGGTCTGCTTAGCGCACCATTGGCACAACCCTCCCCAATCTCCAAGAACTGTACATATCCAGAGTGAGGAAAAGCAAATCACTCTCGACCCCTCACACCCAGCCCACTCCCTCTTTGAACTGTTGCCGTCCGGTCGTCGCTTTAGAGCTCTGAACACCAGAACGACTAGGAACAGTTTCTTCCCTCAGGTAGTCCAGGTCATTAATAACTGAAAAACGTTCTTACACATACCACTCTGCACTCATTTTTGTACTGCTGACTGATATTCAGTCCACCTTTGCACATATTATCGTTTCCACTTGCACTACTTAATGTCTATTTTTGATTTTATATATTATGTCTATTTTTTATTTTTATACTGTGTTAGAATGTCCTTTTGTAAATTGAGAATGTCTTTTTTGTAAATTTGCATTTATATTTTATTTTTTTTTATTACCTGTATCTTGTCTTGTGAATCTGTTGCACTGTAGCGCCTCTGCACAAAAACACATTCCTCGTATGTGCAGACATACCTGGCAATAAAGCTCATTCTGATTCTGAAAGTATCCTGAAAGCTAAGATGAGGAAATATGAGGAAGCATATGTAGCGCTTGACTTCACTGTGATTACAGTGGGAGATGTGGAAAGACCAGTTTGTTTTCTGTGTCTAAAAATGCTGGCAGTGGACAACATGAAGCTGTATAATTAAGGATTAATAAATAAAAAGAAACAAAGGTGCTGCAATACGGTGGCTGAGCTATCTGGGCTAGCACAGCTGCACTGGAATGCAAAGGTAAGCAACTTACTAATCTCTTTAACTTCAGCGTTGAAGACGAGAGATACCTATGGTCCGTTCGCTCCGAGGAAAAAAGTAGAATGAGTGTAGATTACACTTGGTTCTTATACACGGTTGATTGCTAATCACCTACGCTCATAAATAATTTTGCCCATTATGTATTTGATCTGTCCTTTCAAGGAGAAGTTCCCATAACGTCAAAGCTTTCAACATACGTCTTTGGCATCGACTGAAGGGGAACAATGATTTTCTTGGTAGGAAACAGTATGTCCACATCCCAAAGGATTTTGGTAAAAAGTGTTTCTACTCTAGAAAACACAACATGATAGTATAGAAAACGCTAACAGTGAACAAAATATTCATGAAACAAATCTATATTTTGAAAAAAACATTTCTGAACAAAAAAAAAAGGGGGGGGGGTTAAGGTGAAAGGGAGGGAGATGGGGCTGGTCTAAAAAAAAAACACAATTACCTCATAAACCCCCTTTTAAACCAAACCACTGTTTATATTGCCGTCTATCCCTTTGTATCCTATGCCTCTGCAACTTCTTGTTGCCCTCTTGATGTGGCTTTCATTGCCTGCAGATAATCCCCGACATTATTTTACACACACTGCAGGTTTGTGACTCGCTGACAGATGGAGATATCTAAAAAGCATCTCGCTAGCCAGTGACTTTTGTACTTCAATCTGTGCAATTGTCACATGTGAGCACAAACGTGTGCTCAGTCATGAGTAGAGAGGTATCAGATGATAAAACTCATCTGTGGCATTCATCTGGGCTCTGATCTGAGCAGCTGTTAACCTATATTACTACAATTGCATCAGTGGCCAAATAGAGGAGTGTTTTAACCATTTTTTTGGTTCAGCTTTTTTTTTTTTTAACTAAATTTAATGTGTTTTATTTTCTAGATTCCAGTACCATGTGTGCCTAGTTTCCAGCCGGGTGTCAGTGTTCCCCAGCGACTGGAAGCGGTTCAGAAATACATCAGGGACTTGCAGTATCCTTCTTTCTCCCTCTCAAAGCCACAGGTTATCACTCTTTAATTCAACCTCGAAACACTAAAGAAAAAACTAAAGGAAATTATGAAAGAAAAGTGTTACTGAACTACAGTGGTACTCCGAAATACGAAATTAATCCGTTCCAGGGTGACCTTCTCATGTCGAACAATGTACATGTAAAACGCCTAATCCGTGCAACGGCTCTCAGAAACAACAGTATAAGCAGATGAAAAATTGGAAAACCAGAGAAACGTTTCTTCAATCTTTAAATCTACACATTGTTAATGTAATAAATGATTATAAAACAGAATAAAACACAAGCAAAATATGTAAAATGTACACAAATGTGAAACCTTACCTTGAGAGTGAGGCGACGTGTCTGAGGAGGAGGAGGAACAGATGGTGGAAGACATTACAGCACTACGTATGAAAGTGAACTTTCTCAAGATATTTCACGAATTACTGACACAAACACGGTTTCAAGCACAAGGGCACGCAGAGAATACCGAGCTGTGAGATGGAGAGATGCTTATGAGGGAGCTTCATGGGAGTTTCTCTAAGTTGCGCTACAGTACAACACTTTCCATGTAATAAATGTTATTTCTTTTATGACACCTTGACTCGAACATTTGTTATAGTTTCAGTTTTTCCCAAACTTTTTTCAGCCACCTTCAGCCACGTACCTCTAGTAGGAGTGATTTATGTTTGTGACTAAATCGATTGCAGAAAATGCACAGATAAATACTGAACTGTACTCCCTACCGGAAGCAGTGATTGAGGCATTCTCTGATCAAATGGCTGGGATCGCTGGGATGATAAACCAGTCCAGGTTGTACTTATCTGTGGAACATTAGTCCCATTCAAACACCTCTGTTGCGTTTATATGTGATAATCAGAAACTTCTGATCTACTGGTATTTTTGCATACAGCAATCTCCAGGGTCTGCAGTGAATGGTCAGAAAAAGAGAAAGTATCCAGTGAGCGGAAGTTCTGTGGGACCAAATGTCTTGATGCCAAAGGTCAGATGAGAATGGCCAGACTGGTCTGAGCTGATGCACGAGCTGCAGAGACTATGCAATCGAGGTCTGCAGAAGAGCATCTCTGAACACAAACACGTGGAATAATGAGGCGCATGGGCTACAGCAACAGAAGACCACACCGTTCCTAGTCTTGTTGGCTAAGAACAGGAAACTAAGGCTATAATTCTCACAGACAAAACAGAAGATTAGAACAACATTACCTGGTCTGATGAGTTTCTGCTTCAACATTCGGACAGTAGGGGCAGAATTTGGGATCAGCAATAAGAGAGCATGGATCCATCCTGCCTTGTATCAACGGTTCAGGCTGGAGTAATGGTGCGGGGGATATTTTCTTGGCATACTACGTCAGCGCCACATTCTCCTGGAGGATTGTTGCTGACCATGTCCATCCCTTTATGACCTTCTTATGGCTACTTCCAGCAGGATTACAATGTTACAAAGCTTGAATCATCTCATACTGGTTTCCTGAATATGATGATGAGTTTCCTGTACTTAAAAGCACCTTTGGGATGTGGTGGAACGGGAGATTCGCATCATGGATTTGCAGCCAACAAATCTGCAGCAACTGCGTGATGCTCTCATGTCCATTTGGAGCAAACTCGCTGGAGAATGTTTTAAGGTATTTTGTTGAATCTATGCCACAAAGGATTAAGGCAGTTCTGCAGGCAAAAGATGGTCCAACCAGGTACTAGCAAGGTTTACTTAATAAAGTGGCAGGTGAGTGTAGGTCCTGTCAGCTTTTGTCCAGTCGACCCCCATTCCTTCACCTCACAGAAAGAAATAGCAGAAAGCATCAGTTTTGTCTTGTGCTGCTCATTGCAGGGCATCAGAGAGGAGAAGCTACAGGGAACATTTGAGAGGAGGGGCTTACTGAATATCAGCAAGGAGGAGATACAAGGAACATCATAGAGGGGGAGCTAAGTGGACATCAATAGGGAGGAGCTACAGAATATCAGAGTAGAGGAACTGAACAGGACTTGTGAACTTGTTTGCAAGATTAATATTATTCTGTTTCTTTTTTTCCCCCATTACAATTACTTTCACTGCATTCTCTTATTATTTTTTATGAAAGTATTCTTTTCTCACTTGCTAATAGGTATATATATTTATGATTTCATGTATATAAAAATGTGTAGGTTAAGTGTCACAGTTTACATTTTTTAATTTTGAAAATGCTCTTAACATTCCGATGAAAAAGGGAAATCAATTTTGCATCGAAAATAGTGAGGTTGATGAACGATTCATTATTTTTGGACAAGTCTTTAATGTGACTCGGTAGGAATGAATCGTGTCAGAGAGGGATTCGCTCAATGGAGCATGCACAACATCCTTGTGGTTTTTCCAGCATAACCCGCACATCATTAATGACAAAATAACAAAAGGACTTGGAGAACTCAAGAAAATAACAAATTTTTTCTGTTTCCGGCTCATACTGCAGTAGTGATGGGAGGACCAATACTGTGGTATCGATATATTAATACTCACCCATCATTTTTTGGGTATCGATCTAATGATTACAGTATCGATACTTATTAATACATTATTCAAAACATAAAAACAGGAGATGGTGTTCTATATTGTTCTATCGCTACCTTCATTTGTGTTGCTAAACACCCCCCTCTGACGCAGCTGAATGGACTCAGACATCCATCCAATCAAAGTGCGGGAAACCCACCTCCGTCGAGCAAGCTAGCGTTGTCAATAAAAACTTTATGGAGGAGCACACTCTTGGCATCAACGAGCAAAGAAAAAGATAATGTTTGAAAGAAAGGCGTGTGCTCCTCCATAAAGTTGTTATTGACACGTGTGATTTGGGATTATTGTTCACCCACCGACAAGGGGAAAGCAATATGTTCTTTATGTGATCAGACAGCAGCAATACAAGCAACCTTTTCAAACACCTAAAGCTGGGGTGTCAAACTCATTTTCACCGAGGGCCACATTAGCATAATGGCTGTCCTCAAAGGGCCAGATGTAATTTTAGAAAAAGTAAAACAATGTAATCGAATGTTATGTAAAATAAATGTAACTACTCCTTAATGTTAAATAACTCATTATTTGTAACTTATTCAAGTGACAATTCAGTTGCATAGAAACAATTGTATGTTTGTTGTTCTAATATAAAAACTTTTGTTTTTTGTCAGCTTATGAAAACCCACATAACTCCATGGGTGAAAAAAGAACTGTCCAAGTGAAAAAAGAAAAATAGCATTTTTGTAATTTGTTTAGCGAAAAAAAACCTCACAGACTGAGGACGATGCATATCGATCATCATCATCTTTTATCATCAGGCTCAAGAAACAATTAGCTGTGCCCATTTCACATCTTGAAATTTATTTTACCGTGAGAAATTCGAGGTGTGGCGTGAGAGATCACTAAAATTCGTTCAATGTGTGAGAGTTGGCAGTTCTGCAGTTTCACTCATGAGTATGGATGCGGAAACACCGTTGCGGCTAAATGCATTGTGGGAAATGTAGTTTTTTTAAGACACTCAAAACTTTTAAGGTCTCGCGGGCCACATTAGTTTACATGGCGGGCCACATCTAGCCCGCTGGCCTTAAGTTTGACACATGTGACCTAAAGTCAGTTCACCATCTCTCACAAGACAATGAGGATTGCATCTCATTGTTTGGTCATTACCAGCTTCACAACTGGTTATCCATGTTAACAATTTACTCTCCCACTTTTAGACACTTAATTTTCATTTTTCACTTCATTTTTTTTTGGTAGAATATCATCAGTGTAAATCTTGCCTCTAAAGTTTATTCCTGTGTAACATTAACATTTATTTAATCTAATTTACAGTATTAGGACTGACATGCCTCCTTCTTTGGTAACTCTCCCTTACCAGAGGAAATACGTCACATGTGAAAGATTATTATATTTTCAAGGTTTTAATTTTTCTCATAATTTTTAACATATCATTTTTTAATACAGTGCACATTTAAGTCATTTATATAAAAACTACTGTTTAAATCATATTATAAATTGTTTAATGAACTTCATTAAAGTCAATCAGCTGAATGAGAGCAGTAAAGTTGTTAAATTTTAATATTTGGTTGTGGTTCGTCCATAGAATATAATTTATCTTAGATTTTTTTGTAGTATTGGTATCCATATCTATTTATTTTGTCCAAAAAGTATTGTGACGGGTGTCCATTCCATTCATCGCTGTCCTGGCTAAAACGACACACACCTGGACCCCGCAATCAACGGCCACCTAGCCTCAGCTGCCGGCAATCAGTGGGACCAGATAAGAGAGAGAAGAGACCCAAGCCAGTTGAGCTTCGACCAGGCTAGAATACAGACATTAACGGCTCTTCTCTCTCTCTCCCTCCAGAAAGCAGCTGAGACCAAGGGGAACACTTTTCGGGGAACTCCTTCACTTCACTTCACTTCACTTCACTTCACTTCACTTCACTTCACTTCACTTCACTTCACTGCTACACGGGACCAGAGCACGGGCACAAAAGGGGAACAAGCACGAAGAACTCACCATCACCGAAGAACACTGTCTTTTTGTGTGAATAAATCCACCCTCCGGGCACTTTATTACACTAATCCTTGTCATGTGATCCTTCACCCCGCTACAACTGGTGGAGAATGTGGGTGTGATAAGGAAGGATCACCTCAAGAAGATTACCAACCGGACCCTCCCAAAGTAACAGTGTTTTTTTTTTTCTTCTCTCTTCCTCTTCCCCCCCGTTCTTCCGATTTTTCAGTTTGAGTGCGGTAAAGTGCACCTCTCTTGAAAATGGAGGAACTGCTACAGCGTCTAACCGAGGTCAGCATAAGACAGCAACAGGTATACGAGCACCTGGCCAGGCAACAGGACACGGCGAACCAAAGAATCGTGGAGCTAGAAGGTGTCAGCGCCCAGGGAATCCCGTTGCCAGACGCTCGAACACACGCGGCCCGGCTGTTGCAAAAGCTCACTCCACATGATGATGTGGAATCGTATCTCCAGCTCTTCGAGACAACCGTGAGGCGGGAAGGGTGGCCAACAGAGGAGTGGGCTCAGGCCTTGGCACCTCTACTGACCAGCGAGCATACTTCTCACTCGAACCATCCGAAGCAGAAAACTACGCGGAACTGAAAAAAGAAATACTGACCCAGTTGGGGCTGTCTCCCATCGCGGCAGCCCAACAGTTTGCAGAGTGGGAGTTTCGCCCTCGCCGGCCAGCCCACGCCCAAGCCGCCGACCTACGTGGTAGAGGCACTCGAGCTGGCAGAGGCGGCACAAATCCGGGAGCCGAGAGAGAGCGCACTGCTGTACTCCTGGAGGGTGGTCCAGGACCAGCGAGCGCCAAGGGGCACCCAGCGACCTGAGAGCAGACCAGCGGCTCCCTTTCCCACGGACGAACCCATGCCATCGGAACCTCACTCACCCCCAACGAAGAAGTGGCTGGCGGGTTGCAGCATGCACGACCACCTGCCAGAAGACGCTCCGGGAACGACGGTGAGGATCCACGGCCAGGTATACCAGGCGCTGTTAGACTCGGGAAGTACAGTCAGCCTAATCCGCAGTGACATCCTCCCACCTCGGTCGGATGCACATGCAGAGCTGCCGATAACCTGCGTGCACGGAGACACCCGACGAGTGAAGGCTCGGCAGATCCGAATCAGTGCAGCCGGCAAAACATGGCCGATTGAGGTGGGGCTAATAAGAAGGCTGCCGGTACCTGTAGACATCAGCAGGAACTTCCTGGGATTCGACCGCCTCCTCACCGCCGCTGCTCACCGACCCGTCAGCCCGGAAGGGAGCTGCCGCCCCAGGAGACGGAGACGTCAAAAGCCCACCCAGCCTGCCCTACTGACGAACGACAGTGGGAGAGATGGTGAGTCCACCCCCTCTACAGCTAACATATTCTATGATGTGTTCCAGCAGGTGACTAGAGGGGGATCCTTCAACCGCGAACAACATCAGGACGACCGTCTCAAGCACTGTTGGTCGCAAGTGCATGTGGCTGAAGGACAAGACCTCCAACCAGGGCCCCATCCTCTCCCGCATTTCATCATAAAGGACGGTCTGCTCTATTGTGTCGCTGAGCGAAGGGGGGAGGTGAAACATCTCCTGGTTGTACCAAAGGCAAAGACGGAAACAGTGATGGAACTGGCGCGCGCGCACCCGATGGCTGGCCACCTAGGGGCAGCAAACACCACCCAGAGAATCTGGGACCGGTTACACTGGCCGGGCCTCGAAGGAGAGGTCAAGGCCTTCTGCCGAGCGTGTCCGACCTGCCAGATTACGTCGCCACGGACGCCTCCCCCGAGTCCGCTCATCCCGCTGCCCATCATTGAGGTGCCTTTTGAGCGTATTGGAATGGACCTAGTAGGGCCGTTGCCAAAGTCTGCTCGGGGCCACGAACACATCCTCATCATTGTGGACTATGCTACCCGGTACCCTGAAGCTGTCCCTCTCCGGAAGGCCACCGCTAAGAACATTGCAAAGGAGCTCTTCCTATTATTCAGCCGGGTAGGCATCCCCAGCCAGATTCTGACTGACCAGGGTACCCCATTCATGTCCCGGCTCATGGCTGACCTCTGCCGGCTGCTGAAGGGGAAGCAACTCCGCACCTCGGTTTACCATCCCCAGACTGACAACCTTGTGGAGCAGTTCAACCAGACCCTGAAGAGGATGCTAAAAAAGGTTTGAACTACTCTTTGGCCGTCAACCCCGAGGCCTGCTGGATGTGGCCCGTGACGCTTGGGAGCAGCAGCCGGTAGCGCTCCGCTCTGTGGTTGAGCACGTTACCCAGATGCGTGAGAAGATCGAGCGGGTCATGCCATTGGTCCGGGAACATCTGGTGAAGGCACAGCAGGCCCAGCAACGCCACTTCAACCCCGGGAGTTCCAACCTGGAGAGCGAGTGATGGTGTTGGTCCCCACCTCTGCATACAAATTCCTGGCCAAGTGGCAGGGCCCATATACCATAGTCGAGAGAGTGGGCCCCATAAACTACAGGGTGAGACAACCTGGTAGACGACAACTTGAACAGATCTACCACGTTAACCTCCTGAAGAAATGGGTGGGGACCCAGGACCAGCTCACTGCCCTCGCCTCCATCTCCCCAGTAGTGGTCGACACCAACCCGGATCTGTCGGCTGCCCAGAAGAAGGAGCTGCAGCACCTGGTCAGTCAGTTCGATGATGTGTTCTCCCACCTCCCCGGGCAGACCAACGTGGTACAACACTCTATCAGGAGGCCACCTGGAGTCATCGTCCGGCAACGGCCCTATAGAATTCCGGAAGCCCGTCGGCAGGCTATAGAGGAGGAAATAAAACAAATGCTGAAGTTGGGGATCATCGAACCATCCCGGAGCCCATGGTCCAGCCCGATCGTGATGGTTCCCAAACCGGATGGCACCCTCCGCTTTAGCAACGACTTCAGACATCTAAACGAAGTGTCTGAGTTCGACGGCTACCCCATGCCCGAGTGGATGAACTCCTGGACCGCCTGGGGAGAGCCCGATACATCTCAACACTGGACCTAACAAAGGGGTACTGGCAGGTTCCGCTCTCCCCAGAAGACAAGGTGAAGACGGCCTTCTCGACACCTACTGGCCACTGGCAGTACTGCCGTCTTCCCTTCGGTCTCCATGGGGCGCCCGCCACGTTCTAGAGGATGGTGGACATCTTACTCCGGCCCCACCATGCCTACGCCGCCGCCTACCTGGATGACGTCGTGATCCACTCGGAGACATGGGAGGAACACCTGGACCGTCTGCGGAGGGTGCTCACGGAGCTCCGGCAAGCAGGGTTGACTGCCAACCCCCAAAAGTGTCACCTGGCTCTGTTTGACGCCCAGTACCTGGGGTTCAGAGTGGGTCGAGGGATGATCCGGCCTCAGGAGAGGAAGGTGGCATCCATCCAGGAGGCCCCACGACCCAGCACCAAGACCCAGGTACGAGCCTTCCTGGGGTTGGCGGGATATTACCGCTGCTTCATCCCCAACTTTTCCTCCCTAGCCGCCCCCCTTACAGACCTGACCAGGAAGGGGCAGCCGGAAAAGGTAACTTGGACTCCGGAACTGGAAAAGTCCTTCCGCAGCATCAAAACAGCCCTCACCACCGAGCCAGTATTGCGAGCGCCGGACTTTAACTGCCCCTTCCTGCTCCAAACAGACACTTCAGACACAGGGTTGGGAGCCGTTCTGTCGCAAGTCCAGGAAGGTGAGGAACACCCTGTGCTCTATATCAGCAGGAAGCTGAGGCCAGCCGAGACGCGGTATGCAGCTGTGGAAAAGGAAGCCCTGGCCGTCAAGTGGGCAGTCCTGGAGCTGTAGTACTACCTCTTGGGCCGGCGGTTCACCCTGCTCACGGACCACGCACCACTCCAGTGGATGTCCAGAGCCAAGGACACCAACGCCCGGGTGACCCGGTGGTTCCTCACGCTCCAGGACTTCCACTTTGAAGTCCGCCACCGAGCTGGGGTGGCCAACACGAACGCTGATGGACTGTCTCGGATCTGGGCTGGATATGCAGGTCTGTCAGGGGTCACTCCCCACCCTCCCCTAATTCCCCAGCATACAAAGTCGATATGTTTCAGGACGGACCAGGACATCGCTTGGGGGCGGGGGGGAGTGTGACGGGTGTCCATTCCATTCATCGCTGTCCTGGCTAAAACGACACACACCTGGACCCCGCAATCATTGGCCACCTAGCCTCAGCTGCCGGCAATCAGTGGGACCAGATAAGAGAGAGAAGCCAGTTGAGCTTCGACCAGGCTAGATGACAGACATTAATGGCTCTTCTCTCTCCCTCCAGAAAGCAGCTGAGACCAAGGGGAACACTTTTCCGGGAACTCCTTCACTTCACTTCACTTCACTGCTGCATGGGACCAGAGCACGGGCACAAAAGGGGAACAAGCACGAAGAACTCACCATCAGCGAAGAACACTGTCTTTTTGTGTGAATAAATCCACCCTCCGGGCACTTTATTACACTAATCCTTGTCGTGTGATCCTTCACCCCGCTACAGTATTGAATCCAAAAAATGTGGTATCGCCCATCCCTATACTGCAGAAAGTTGTTTTTTTTTTCAAGTCCCCCAGGTTTTCGCTCCATAAATTTTAACCAATGCAGTATGAAAATAATACTGGGTGATTAGTATGATTTTTTTTTATTATTATTATTACTACTACTTCTGTTGTTGTTAATATTTCCACTTAAAGTTGTTTGATGCTTTACTGAAGCCACATTGTGGGGTTTTTATTTATATTATTTTTTTATTAATCTGTCATTTTTTATTCGAACAAGAATGTGGTAATAAAGACTTGTTCCTAAAATCATTTTTAAGGTTTTTGTGTTTATTGTATTTTGTTGTGTTTTAAAGTGGATTCTAATCTTCATTATACACCTTATATATTCAAGAAGCCTTTTTAAAGTCACTTTATTTTTTGTTTAGAATAAATTACCTTCAAGCTTACCAATGATATGTAACATATCTATATATTTTTATTAAATTACTTTTTATACTTGATTTTAATTAGGTAGCTCTTTAATACGTCAGATTGTCAGTGTATTGTTTGTAATGTGATGTTTTAGACATTATACACACCCGGGTACGGCGCAGGACCCATCCTTGCGATGGCAGCCTGTGAAAGGAACAGTGGCACGCTCCTTCCCTCCGTACTGCTAGGGTCTTCTCCTTGGGCAAGAGAGATTAACCCTTAAGCCCCCCTTACGAGGGTTACACTAAATCTAGACTGCACTTACATCTGCATGTTTTGGACACAACCACTACACCGCTTGCGAAGATCCAGAACAAACTTTTTTTTTGATTCCCCATTGTAAGGGGCAACTGGTTAGCCGTGAGTTGCGACCCGTGTCGGCGGAGGAAGAGGTCCTGGTGTTTGAGGAAATTGGTTAGCTGCGGCTGCCACCTTTCCAACACGATACTTTGGCTCCTACTTCGTCTAGACGGAGGTTGGAATGGCTCGATCCAATCAATCGGCTGGTCAAAGAAATGATCTTAAAACATCTATAAGACACTTTGGCTCAGAGTCAATCAAGTTATAAAAAGCAACCTGTTGCTTTTACTGGCTTGAGTATACCATCAGTATACCCTTGATGCATAATCTGCTGGAGTTCCGCAGCTCTGTGCATCCCTATTTTTTTGGGCTCCAAGGTGGGTGAGGAGTACTGATGATGAACAAGAAAACTCAAAAATATGGCAAATAAACCAAACCACAAACGACATCGGACGGATTTAGAAACTGACAACCCAAATGGAAAAATTAATGACACAACAACGAAAAATGATGAGTGGCCAAAATTTATAATTATTGAAGCAACTTCTGCTGACTATCAAATCACTAGGCTGTCTCCTTTTGCTATCCAGAAAGATATTGCTGGTATAGCGGGTACAGTTAAAGAAGTGAAAAAACTGCGATCAGGTCAAATTCTTGTTGAATGTTATAAAAAAGCCAGTTCAGAGAACCTACTACAAACAAAAATGATAGCAACAGTTCCTGTGAAGACATCACCACACCCAACTCTCAATTATAGTAAAGGAGTGATCCGCACCAGAGAACTTGAAGATGTTGATGAAGAAGAAATACAAGAAGAATAATATTTTAATTGCCAGAAATATGGCCATGGTTCGAACAGTTGCAATAATAAACACATCTGTTGTAACTGTGGTGAAGAAAGACATGACAAGGAACCCTGTGAAAAACCATCCAAATGTTGTAATTGTTCAGGGGACCACTCAGCTGCATCAAAACAATGTCCAATGTGGATCTGGGAAAAAGAAATACAGAAGATTAGAAGCACCAAGAAGATCAGTTACCCTGAAGCAAGGAAATTGGTTGCTCCTACCCCCTTCTTCAGTATAAACAAATCATTTGCTGATGCAGTAAGAAAAACTGTAACAAACAGGTGATGGAAAAACGATGTATTCAGTGGAACTGTCTTGGAGTTCGGGCTAATTATACAGAGCTACAACGCTTAATTACTGTCATCAACCCCATTGTTGTATGTCTTCAGGAGACACAACTCCCAAAAGACAACACTGTTTCTTTCAAACATTTTAATATTTTGAACACTCTTGGTCCCAGTAACAAGCGTGCTTCTGGAGGAACATCCATTCTAATACGCAGTGATTTAATTCACAGCAATATCAAACTCACTAGTAATCTACAAGTAACTGCAGTAAGATTGACACTCAGGAAAACCATCACAATTTGTTCTCTCTACATCCCTCCAGATGCAAATATAAAACACACAGAGCTAAATCAGCTTATTACCCAACTTCCTCCCCCTTTCATTTTAATGGGAGATTTTAACAGTCATAACTATTTGTGGGGTAGCAACCAGTGCAATGCGAAAGGAAGGAAATAGAAGATTTTATTGAGAATAACAATTTATGTCTTTTAAATGATGGTTCAAACACTTATCTGCACCCAGGACACGGAACCTACTCTGCAATCGATTTAACCATCTGT
>SRMA01027338.1:563267-593850 GCA_007224835.1 Danionella cerebrum
GGAAGGGCATCCGGCGTAAAAAAATGCCAAAAACCAAAAATGCGAGTCACCCAATCGATTTTCATACCGGATCGGTCGAGGCCCGGGTTAACAACGACCGCCTCTGGTGCTGTTGACTTACAGGGTGCCGGTGGAAATTGGACTACTGTTTGTCGAAGAAGGAGAGGAGGGAGAAGGATTCGTCGACAGAAAGAGAACAGGAAAGGCTGGAGTGTAGATCTGAGAATAGGGACTCTTAACGTTGGTACAATGACAGGGAAGGGTAGGGAGCTGGTGGACATGATGGAGAGAAGGAAGGTAGATATTCTGTGTGTGCAGGAGACCAGGTGGAAGGGTAGCAAAGCGCGTAGTATTGGAGGGGGATACAAACTTTTACTATGGTGTGGATAGGAAGAGAAATGGGGTAGGAGTGATCCTGAAGGAGGAGTTTGTGAGGAATGTTTTAGAGGTGAAAAGAGTGTCAGACAGGGTGATCAGTTTGAAGTTAGAGATTGAAGGGGTGATGTTGAATGTAGTGAGTGGTTATGCTCCACAAGTAGGCTGTAAGTTGGAAGAGAAGGAGAGATTTTGGAGTGAGTTGGATGAGGTGATGGAGAGTGTTCCCAGAGGAGAGAGAGTAGTAGTGGGAGCAGATTTCAACGGGCATGTTGGCGAGGGCAACAGAGGTGATGCGGAGGGGATGGGCAGGTTCGGTGTTAAGGAAAGGAACCTAGAAGGACAGATGGTGGTGGACTTTGCCAAGAGGATGGAAATGGCTGTAGTTAATACTTATTTCCAGAAGAGGGAGGAACATAGAGTTACCTACAAGAGTGGAGGAAGGAGTACGCAGGTAGACTACATCCTTTGTAGACGAGCCAATCTGGGAGAGATCAGAGACTGTAAAGTAGTGGTAGGAGAGAGTGTAGCCAGACAGCATCGGATGGTGTTGTGTAGGATGTTTCTGGTGGTCAGGAAGAAGAGAAGACCAAAGATTGAAAAGAAGACCAAGCGGTGGAAGTTGAAAAAGGAAGAAGATTGTGAAGAATTCAGACAGAAGCTGAGACAGGCTTTGGGTGGTCAGGAAGAGCTTCCAGATGACTGGGAAACTACAGCAGAGCTGATCAGGGAGACAGGGAGAACGGTGCTAGGTGTGTCAGCTGGAAGGAGGAAAGAAGATAAAGAAACGTGGTGGAATGAGGAAGTACAGGACATCATCCAGAAGAAGAGGCTAGCTAAAAAGAAGTGGGACATCGAAAGGACTGAAGAAAGCAGACAGGACTACAAGGAATCACAGCGCAGAGTGAAGTGGGAGGTGGCAAAGGCCAAACAGAAAGCATATGATGAGTTGTATGCCAGGTTAGACACCAGGGAAGGCGAGAAGGAATTGTACAGATTAGAGAGACAGAGATGGGAAGGATGTACAACAGATAAGGGTGATTAAAGATAGAGATGGAAAGGTGCTAACAAGTGAGGAGAGTGTGCTGAGAAGATGGAAGGAGTATTTTGAGGAGTTGATGAATGAGGAGAATGAAAGGGAAAGCAGGGAGGAAGAGGTGAATACTGTAGAGCAGGAAGTTGAAAAGATTAGAAAGGATGAGGTGAGGAAGGCTCTGGGGAGAATGAAGAGTGGAAAGGCTGTTGGTCCAGATGACATACCAGTGGAGGTGTGGAAGTGTCTAGGAGAGACAGCAGTGGAGTTCCTGTCTAGGTTATTCAACAGGATTTTAGAGAGTGAGAAGATGCCTGGGGAATGGAGGAGAAGTGTCCTAGTGCCAATCTTTAAGAACAAGGGTGATGTGCAGAGTTGTAACAACTATAGAGGCATAAAGTTGATGAGCCACACAATGAAACTTTGGGAAAGAGTAGTGGAAGCTAGGTTAAGAAGGGAAGTGGATATTTGTGAACAGCAGTATGGCTTCATGCCCAGGAAGAGCACTACTGATGCAATTTTTGCTCTGAGATTGTTAATGGAGAAGTACAGAGATGGTCAGAAAGAGCTTCACTGCGTCTTTGTGGATTTAGAAAAAGCGTATGACAGGGTGCCAAGAGAAGAGCTATGGTCCTGTATGAGGAGGTCAGGAGTGGCAGAGAAGTATGTCAGAGTAGTTCAGGATATGTATGAGAGAAGTAAGACAGCAGTGAGATGTGTTGTAGGTCAGACAAAGGAGTTCAAGGTGGAGGTGGGGCTACATCAAGGATCAGCTTTGAGTCCCTTCTTATTTGCTATGGTGATGGACAGGTTGACAGATGAGGTCAGACAGGAATCTCCGTGGACAATGATGTTTGCAGATGACATTGTAATTTGTAGTGAGAGCAGAGAGCAGGTGGAGGAAAACCTGGAAAGTTGGAGGTCAGCTCTAGAAAGAAGAGGAATGAAAGTCAGTCGCAGCAAGACAGAATACATGTGTTTGAACGAGAGGGAGGGAAATAGAACAGTGAGGTTACAGGGGGCTGAGGTCAAGAAGGTGCAGGAGTTTAGGTATTTGGGGTCAACAGTCCAGTGTGACGGGGGAGTGTGGAAAAGAGGTGAAGAGACGAGTGCAGGCAGGTTGGAGTGGGTGGAGAAAAGTGTCAGGGGTGTTGTGTGACAGAAGAGTGTCAGCAAGAGTCAAAGGAAAGGTGTACAGAACAGTAGTGAGACCAGCTATGATGTATGGGTTGGAGACTGTGGCAGTAAAGAAGAGACAAGAGGCAGAGCTGGAAGTAGCAGAGATGAGGATGTTGAGGTTCAGTTTAGGAGTGACTAGGATGGACAAGATTAGGAACGAGCACATCAGAGGGACAGCTCAGGTTGGTTGTTTTGGAGACAAAGTCAGAGAGGCCAGGTTGAGATGGTTTGGACATGTGCAGAGGAGGGATAGTGGTTATATTGGTAGAAGGATGTTGGAGATGGAGATGCCAGGCAAGAGGTCAAGAGGAAGACCAAAGACGAGATATATGGATGTGCTGAAAGAGGACATGAAGGTAGTTGGTGCAAGAGTAGAGGATACTGAGGACAGAGTTAGGTGGAAAAGGATGATTCGCTGTGGCGACCCCTAAACTGGGAACAGCCGAAAGTAAAAGAAGAAGTTTAGCTATAAAAGAAACACATGTTCATTCATTTTATAAACCGCTTTTTCTCTTTTTGGGGTCACGGGGGTCTGCCGGTCTCTCCAGCGCACATTGGGCGAGAGGCGGTGGTACACTCTGGACAGGTTGTCAGTCCATCTTAGGGCAACATTCACTCACACATTCACATCTAAAGGGAATTTAGATTATTCAATTAACCTAACCGCATGTTTTTGGGATTGTGGGGGCAACCAGAGTACCCAGAGGAAACCCGTGCAAGCACAGGGAGAACATGCCAACTCCTACCAGGAAGGTCACCGGTGAGCCTCAAACCGACAACCTTTTAACTGAAACCTTGTCACCTAAAAACATATTGCAAATTGAAATAAAAAAAATAATAGTTATAAATAAATTGTGGCGAAGTAAAAGCATGTGGCAACCTTCATCTGTGTCATTTCACAACTTGTTGAATTAAGAAATAACTAGTTTTAACGTCAAAACACAAAACATTTTTGTGCAGAGGCATTTTTCTTATTTATTCTTTTCTTATTTATTCAAATCGAAGCAACATCCAACATTTAATGTATTAATATTGGTGATTTTGCTTGGTGAAACAATGAGAAATACCATAAACCTTAAAACTGTGGCTTTGATACTCAAAATCAAAGTGCCCACAAAGCTGGGACGTATGCACAAAAAAACCCAATTAGCTATTTATCATCTCCACACCTTCTCTTCTACCATTCAGCCTTCCTCTGGGTTGCATTTTATAATGAAGTCTGCATGTGTATTAAGAGGGATTTTGTTGTCCCTAGACACCAATTTACATAAAGTGCAAGCCATCATTGGTTCAAGAGAAGCAAATTACTTCCCTGACAAGATCACCCCCACCCCATTTTTATTATTTATTAATTTTTAACATGGCACGAGCTAAGGTTGTTAAGAGCACTTAACCAGATATGCAAAATATCACTTTTCCATGACCATGATCAATGAGGATAGGAGTGGGAATGAGAGAGAGCAAGAAAAAAAGAGAGAAAGAAATAAAGCATTAAGTGATTGAATTAAGTGCTGGGGCCAATCATTTAACAATTCCCCTAGGTGCACTGTGTGAGAAGAGAGTTTCTTAAGCCTGTGCTGTGGTGAACCTCCAATAATCACACACTCCTACAACTATGGCATCTAAAACCCTCAGTCACTTACACTGAAACGAAGCATTTGGTTAACAACAGTGCACTTAACACAAGAACAAAGGCGTATAGTGCTATAAATGGGATGCTTCACACTTACTTGGAAATCATTTACTCAACTTCTGACCTTCCAATATGGAGGCGGTTTATACAGTTATTATCCCCCTACTTTTAGGGGAACAAGACATTTTATTTAAATGATGGTCATCCACTTAGCATGTATAATTGCTTTATGTGGTTCTCTAAAAATGATCCTAATCGAGGTCTCCATGGGGTAAGAATTCTGATGTTTTGCAGAAGTTGAACATCATCTGTTATAATCAAGGTTAAAAAGTAGGGGTGTAACGGTTCACGGGATGTATTGAACCGTTTCGGTACGGCCTGTTCGGTTCGGTACACTTGCGTACCGTTTCGGTATTCTGTATTTTTATTCAATAATATAAATCTATTTTTAGCGTGATATTAAGCACAGCGGAACAATGTTCTAGGCGAGTTTCCGCACGGACGCTATTGAGTGACCAGCACGAGCACGAGTAAGAAAATGGCATCATGGCAAAAGCGAAAGAGATGCCAGAGCTTGAAGACCCTCCCACCTCACTACACTCTCCTGTTTGGGAACACTTTGGCTTCTCTGTTAAAATACATAACGTGGATAGACGAGTGGATAAATTTAAAGTTGTATGGCGACATTGTTCCACGGAGATCGGGCAGGCAACACATCTAACATTTTCTACTGCTGGAGATATTGTCACTGCAACCAGATCTGTGCTCTCTTCAGAAAATGTGGATAGGTTAATCTATCCTAACTAGTTGCAGTATTTCATTTTTTATTTAAGAAAATGTGTTTTTCTTTATAAAGAGTGCAATTTATTTAAAATATCACCCAAATGTGTCACTTTTATTTAATTTACGCAGGAATTCTATTGTGTATTGGCAGCTTTTCAAAATAAAAGATATGTAAGTTCTTATTGTTTTGTACCGAACCGAATGAACCGAACCGAATACGATTTTAGCGTACCGTTACAACCCTATTAAAAAGTATTCTTCATTACTGTTTAGTTTTAACTATTTTTCATCACTATGACCTTTCATCACTTAACATGCTCTCTTACTCAGTCTTTGACGAATAATCAGCATCCCTCATCCACCTCAGTTTAGGAGTTGGAAGATGGTTTCTCTCATGTGCCATCACGGACAGATTGCCTTTACATGCCAATGCTGCTTGTGTATTGGGTGAATTATACTTCAGATCGAACTCTTGAATATGTGTGTAAATAAGTTTTATTTATTTCAGTAAACAGAAATGGTATCAACATCTTCAACAACCTAATGTTGAGTATTTGTGTAAGCTAGTGACATGGGGAAGGATTGGATTTCCTCACTTCCTCTTAGCGAGAGTGTACTTATTATGACAGTTAGCATCTCAAGCCTTTGTCAAACATGCTTTTTCATTGAAATTCATAGGTTCCAGCATGCAGGGAAGGGTGCCATTAAAGGCACTACATTATGCAAAAATGTATGAGTGAACGTTGATGATAGCGACATTTCAAACGTAAGGCTTCTTTCCGAACTTTGGTTGACACTTCACACCTGAAACTAGTAATGGAGTCACTATGCAAATCTCCAAGTAATTAAGTGAGCCAAGCAAATGAAAGCACAATTAAAACGTGAGGGGTCCTTATTCAGTCATAGTTAGAAATTACTAAACACCAGCACATCTGCCATCTTGAGCTGAACACTGGAGGATGATAAAGAGGAAGAAATAACTCTGGGGAGGTCAGTCACTTTCTCGCATTAGTTTTTTAGATGGAGTTCTTGATGAAGACTGAATGTCCTTTTCTTGTCTTCTCTGGCACCAAATGTAATGTAGTATATTGAGAATTAATGCCGCTCTCAGAGTAAGATCCAGAACCCATTGTAGTTCAAATGTTATTCTTCTTCTTTGTCAAGTCTTGGAACAATTCTCGCTCATTGTGGCAAATGATAAAATGAAGCACTTTGATGAAAGATGTTAATAAATGTATTCATTACAGGGCAGCAGTTTCACATGGCTGCTTTGAAATTCAATCACCAGCCTCATACAGCTGCATTTAAATGTAAACTAAGTAAATGTGTATCCGTTAATTGAAAAACTTTTCAAATGTTGATTGTGTTTTTTTTTTTCATTGATGAGATAAAGTAAATTAATTAATAAATATTTTGCTTTAGAAAATGTATTTATATTTTTCTACATCTTATATTTTTCTTAAAGAAAAGTAATAATAATAATTAAAATAAACATTGCAGTCGAATACTTTAAATCTTTTGAAAATATTGAATTTTGATAATATTTTATATAAATATTTAAACACATAACGTTCTTTCACAAATTAATGTTTGTGTACTAATGCTATTCATAATAGTGATATATAATAATGACATTATTAAAGTTAATCCATTAAAAGCAACAAAAAACATGTATTAGTCAAATGCTGTAAAGATTTTCAGCATTTTTGTCACTGTACATGTATTACAGTAGCTATGTGTTACAATGCTTTCCAATCTACATAAACTGAGCCGTTACACGTACAAACAAATTCAAGCAGCACGTCTGAGCCAATGATTTAACTATCCAATAATAGATTTAGAATCAGTGTAATTTTTTATTTTTTGATACAATGACTAATGTTTCTTACTGTATTTTTTGTACAAGCAACAACATACACACACTGGCACACACACAAACAGCATTACATCAACACTACTGGAGTCAATAGTACAAAATTTTATAAACACTGTCCCAGTGTTACATGAAACAATATGTTAGTTTGAACAAATGTTGGGGTGCTATTTGAATTTATATAACATTTATATTTAAATGTTATAATTTTTGAGTCGTCACCTTGTGCTGTTTTTGGTAACAATTTGCCGTATTATTCCATACATTTCTCAGAATACTTCAAAATAAACAAGTCTGTGTAACTCAAGGATTTGAATGTTGTGGAGCTCACATGTAAATGGCCGCGGGATTAAACAAAAAGAATAATCAGATCTCAGAATCATTAATAATAAAGTGGCTTCTGAATGTACCCGGAACAATGGCATTGTGTGCAAAAGTGAAGACAAATTATTTCCTTTTTTTTTCTTTGTAGCACTCCTTTATCTATTAATAATATTCATATGTGATTTATAATCAGAGACCAAAGCTAAGCAATGCAGTCTTGATAATTATTGAATCTCTTGATCTGTCTCTGATCAACTGAGCAGCTAAACTTTTAGAAGGATAACGATACAAATCACTTTGTGCACTTCACAAACGAGGAAAGAAATCTATTTCTAGTAGATGTTGTTACTGGTTTGCTCAAAGGCTGATGAATGAAGATATGCTTTCTTTTAATCACATGATGTTGCAGGAGTATCTCTTTTAATCCTAACAATTTAAGCATTAAAAGAACAAGTATGTCTGATAACATTAGCATGCAGAGTTATATCTCTTAGTCAGATAAAGTCTTGATAAAGTCCCACAAAGTTGGTTCTGCTAAGGTTCAGGGAGGTCCCCAAGTGTTCATTTCAATAAACAAAGAGTCACCAGGAAAAAAAAAATGTATGTCAGAAACCACACAACTGAAATGAGACTAAGTGTTTCAAAGCATCAGCTTTCCCCCCCAGAACTGGCTAATGATGATGGTTCCAGTGAGTCATCTTTGGGAATAATGATCAAAGCCAAATTAAGTCTGACTTATGCAAAATGTAATATGTAAGCCTCCAGCAATGTCTTCACTATTGATATTTTTTTCTTCCCTATTGCCCCATTTTTATCCACGCACAAAGCAGATTTCAAGTGTGAAATCTAAGGTTAGGAGTCCACTCCATAAATATGATTAGTTTATTCGGAGGTCTGTCTGTCTGGAGTCAAGGTTGTTTATGATCTAAATAAACTTTTTTGTGTGTGTGTTTTTTTTTAAACAAAATAACCTTAATAAACATAACTTAAAAATAAATCAAATTGCCATTTTGAGTCACTGTTAATGAAAATGTACAAAATAGTAAAAACAAAATAAATAAAAATATATATAAATAAATCCTTGGTTCTAGCAATTTTTTGTGAAGTATCATCATTTCTTTTCCATCTCTAGTTGTATAAAATGAGCTCACCATACCATCAAGTGTAAGGTTTAACATTGTATGAAAGCGACATAGCCCTATACAGGATTTCTTTGCATATGACAGCTAGACAAAAGAAAGTGTTTGCAGAGCTTGCATGTGGAGCCTACAACCAATGATACTTATTTTAGTAGCTCCCACAGCTATATTTATTTTAATATTTGATACTCTTTCCATTCTTGGTGCAACTCTATTTAGACTAATCATGGTTAAAATTAAAGATATCTAAACTGCAATTTGACTAGTCGCCATTGCTGTTGAGATGTCTAATAAAGTGCATTGCATATATCTATAATGATTATTTGACAAGTTGTGATTACATCTGAAACAGCAACACTTATTTTTAAAACTAGTTACGTTCCTCCATTGGAAAATATTTACAGAACCCTTCAAATGGCTTTGACTAGTCACAATTATAATTAAAGTTATCTTTAAACACATTTTCACTAGGTAGAAGTTATTACAGAAGAATTCCCTCCAATTGTATTTTTTCAGTGATAAATCTATTAGAGATATCTCTAAGTTGTACCTAGTCATAATTGACCGTAATTTGAGCAGTAATCTTTGAATCTTTAAAGAGAAATCTTTAAATATTATCTGCACTAGTCACAGGAAGCTGAGCCTCTCAGTACATGGTTGGAGTGAGACAGCAATACCTTGCAGCCTGAAATTAATGAATAATTGTTTAAACACTATATAGATCTTTTTCAAACTTTGACCCGACAAATAACCCAAAACATAGGAACTAAACTAAAACTCTCAGACGCACACAAGAAGTTAATTCAAATTCGCTGAATTAGAAATAAAACATCAAAACTAAATGTACACAAGAATTGTTTGGAGCCAGTATAGAATGTGAATTCTCATGTGGATTTCATTTTGACAAGTCAAAATACACAAGCAGTCAGGTCAGTTCCACTCACTGATGCTTAAACAGCTGCCCTCCCTGACTCCTTTCATGTGCTAAAAGCCAAATCTAGTTCACTATCAACAATTTGTCCTAAAAAACCCTAAAAAAACGTAACTGAATTCTAGGAATCGTGAACTTTTTGAGAATTTATTTTAACATTTGTAACTTTATTGGAAGTGTTTAAATGTGCTTGTTTTAATGGTTAAGTGGTATTAATATAATCACTTATTAGTGTGTTTTGATCAGAGTAACATTTTCAAAGTTTACAGAGTTTTCTTCATTATTATTGTTTGTCCTCAAATGACTTCTCACTTATTTTATTCATACTTTTCAGTTTTGTTTTCCCTGCAACTAGCTACTAAATTATCCAGCTCACACTTATAAATAAAACATAACAATGGAGGAACCAAGTAAATCACTTAGTGTGAGAAATATTGCCTTTTCTTGACAGGAAATAATGCTCCGGGAACCATGTAATTCAATAGACAGCTCGATTGCAACCCTGTGAGCTGCTGTAAGCTGTTTATTTGCAATAAAACAGCTACTGTAATAACCCCAAATAAGTCAGACTAACTGTAAATGCTCATCTTTGAATGCAGAGCTTTCATGGGCTCAATGACCTGGAGGTGAACACTTTATCTGGAGGAGCTGTGAAAGAGCACAGCACTGCTGAATCAAAGAGACACACCTGGAGCCACACACAGAAATGAAAGAAAAAAAAACCCAAGCACCTGCCCACTCCACCAGTGAACACAGTTCTCTGTGTGAACCACACTTTAAAACTCCCCTACTGTGAATTATATGAAAGAAGCTTTAGCTTATGCTACGAAACACATTTCTAGTTACAGCTTGAGATGCTCAGGATCATTGACTAACCCTCCTGTTCACTCTAACATCTGCAAACACCTTTTTCTACTGAGGTCAATTTGACCCATGCAATTTAAAACCTTCAGATTTTTTTTTTTGCTAAAAGGTTAAAGTCAGGTAATAGATATCTTTGTTGATTACTTTGCAAAACCCTGAAATAAACCCCCACCCCTTATACCTGATATTTTACCTATTGCATTACTTTAGACACGTTTACAAGTTGGTAAAGAAACTCAATGTTTCACCTGCAATTGGAAAGGTATGTGTAGTTTTGTTGTTTTATTTGTTTTGTACTTAGTTTTGTAACTGGAATATAATTATGTATGGCGACAATTTCACACCTTGAAAAAAAGGAATTGTAAACTCTTGCCAAAATGAGCAAACCAATGTAGGCTTGCAAATCACAAAAAGATTTTTCCGTCTGTCCATTTAGACCTAGCTCCCTTCTAAGTTTGTAATTTCAAGTGTATCCTTTTCAATTGGTGGTGTAATGAAAAGCTGATTTTATGTCTTGAACATGACTGACAGTATATCTGGTGGCCCTGGAACTATTCTGATAATATTAGCAACACTAAGTCTACCCTTTCATTCAAGTGGGGAGTGGGATTATAGGAGCCCACAGGAGGGTTCTCATCTAAGGAGGATGACTCATATTCAGGGTCCTCCTCAGCATTATCCTCTGTCTCAGAAAGTGACATTTTCCTCGGTCACTTTCACTGTCAAAAACCTGTGACAAAATTGCTCTGGCAGAAACCCTTTGCTTGGAGGCTGTTTATAGTGCTTATTATAAAACCATACCATATTAAAGTGACCTCAATATCACCCAAAATAAATATGTATAATTTTGCTATATTTCTCAAGTTTTATACAGCCAATAGACCGTTGGGTCAAATTGACCCCAAGGAAAACCGATGTGAAAAAAATGTGTACAGGTCTTTAGAAAATAATACAATGTTAATTTTATGTCAACCAAGTTCTCCCCATTAAATTAGGAAATGCAATCAATCTGAAGCAAAAAAAAGGCAGTCAGTGCTCAAAACCCCATTAAGCTGACCGGCTGAAATGAAACGTTGTCTGGATTTAAATCTGTCAGGACTCATTCATTGGTCTGTGACCGCAAACTGGATATCATCGGGGAGAGACTGACAGCCCTACAATGGATGCTGGATAAAATAGAGACCGGTGATGGACAGTAAAAATCTGTGGGAATTTACAATTTTTGACCCAAAATCAACTTCTTTTCCATCTGGCTTTCCCTCATTTCCGCTGGCCTTGAAGGTCATCAAGGAGTCAAAATACTCCCCAGAGAGAGCGAGATAACGAGACGCTCTTCATTCTTCCCTCTTATACACCTCCGCAAGCTTCTCCCAACTGCTGTAATCTAAACGGGCCATAAGTACAGCGCCTACCATGGCAGCAGGAAAATGTCGGCTGTTGACTGCAGTGGTCCCACTACCTTGCCTGACCCTACCCCCTCCTGCATTTTTTTTCCCTGTATTATATCTATATGTGCTTGGTTGCAATGGCTTTTTCTAATATGCTCCACACTGCCCTCTGAAGGACAGTGCGGAAGAGGCTCTTTTATGAGCTACCTTACCCAATGTATACCCGTTTCTCTGATTCTTTCTTAAATCCAAGCTCTCAACATTGGCCTGTTCTCATCTTGTCTGCGTTTGTGGCCAGAGGGGTCTCATTTCACTGCATGTAACAGTGTATGTGACAAATAAAGGCTACTAGTTATTAGTAATTAATAAAACAATTATTGCTTTCCAACAGAATGAAAACAAGTTCCCTGAGACAAGTGTAAATAACAAAATAATCTTTCAGAAGTCCACCTTGATTTCTGATAGCAATATCTTGTGATTATAATGTAAAGTAGTGGTTGTCTATGTTTGCACTCGTAGTCGTTCTGCTGTTCATCGAAAGTTCATTGAAAGACTGCACCCCCCCCACACACTCTTTTTTAGCTGTTCACAAATCTTGCATAAAAACCCTTTTATATTCTCAAAAGCACTTCCATTTTCAAAGAGCTCTATTCTGATGTCTCCGTGCATGGATGATGGTGACAAACCTTTAATTTCCCCTGACAAGCCGTCGGCAGCCTTCTTATAGAGGACAGGTGACTTTTCAGAAGGTTATTCTTGTAATTGTTTATTTATCATCATCATACTGCTGAGAAATCCCTTGCTTGCCAGCTTTCTGTCTCTATTTCTCTTTTTCTGTTCCCGCTTGTATATATGAAGGTCTCTTTAACTAACACAGGCTTTTAAAGAAGTCCTTCGCTTTGAAAAATGAAAGAGCCACCTAAGGCAGACGCTAAGAAGAAAACAGTGCATTCTGTAGCTTTTGAAAGGCCTGTTTTGAGGACACAGGGACACGAGTGTCTCTGGTTTCAAACTGACCTCTAATCTGCCTGCAAACGCTATCCAAGCTTCGAATGAGACGACCAATCATTGTTACCACAGTTAGGATGCATTTCAATGACCTGTTTATGAGTGTATGTGTGTACTAAAGTAAATCACATTTGTCAGAAATGATGCAGGCAGCTTTTGAGCGTCTGAGCCAGCGGAGAAGCCATTTTACGACATGCCATCCTGTAGCCATATGAATAATGCGCATTTAATGTGATTTGCCCAGGTTTATCCGGCACTGGGCTGGGTCTGATTGCTGCAGCATTCCTGCATACTTTTAAGGATGTCTCTTTAGAAGCGTCCAGACACATATCTTAAGTCTGCCTTTGCATCTTCAACGACTGATTTAAGCACTTTGAAGAGTATTAGAGTGCACTTTACAAATTTCTACACAGGGATCATATTAACTGTCTGAAAAAGACTCAAGCTTTCCATTTGAACGTCTTTTTACCGAGCTATTCCAAAGCCTTTCCCAGTAAGTTCTTCAAAACTTCCCGAAGGCTCAGTTCCAAACAAAAGTGCACATCAGCACTCCTCTAAATTCACAGTTTGAAGTTAAGAGCTCGTCCAGGATTTTCTTTTTTGGGGACCCACACAAACACCTGTGCTTGAATCCATTTTTATAAATACTCCACACATCAGCAAAACAGCAACGCGTCCCTGTGCGCCCAGCATTGTCCACGTCTGTGATCATCCAGAGAAGTTTCGCTGCTGAGCTTTTGGTTTATTCAGAAGTTTCCAACTCTTCAGGGTGCCGCAGTTCTCAGCGCTCCCCCTCTCTTTTCCATAATTCTCCTTTTCTTTTTCTCCAAATGCTCACACACATAAGAGCAACATCTTTGCACATATAACTCTGGTTGTGATGAGGGATTCAAATAATACAAGCATCTGCTCAGGGTTTTTGTGTTCAAAAGATTCAATTAAAAAATAATTACCAAAAGATTAGTAGTAGTCGAACACGACTGTACTGTTTGAATTGATGTTTCTTTTCATCTGGTTTAATAGTAGAATGCATTCTTAATTAAGAAAAAGGGCTGCCGCGGTGCACCCTGACTGAATAAAAGTTTGTTTGATGTGTTGAAAAATTTAATATTTTTTGATCTAACAAATTAATCCCCCTCCCCCTTTTCCCTTTTTTTTTGCTAGCAGGAGATAAAGACAATTTAATTTAGATACCAGTGGCTAGAACAAACCATTCCCTGAGCTTCGGTCAACGAATGAGCTATAAAACCAAGCCCAGAACAATTAATTTCTATGGCGTTTGCCTACAGCACGGGGTGAGCTGCGCATGGACGTGATAGAGCATATACGCCTGGTAATGATATTGGGAGAGAGAATCCGGGAGAATTTTCTCCCTAAATTACCTTCTCAGTGGTGTCCCACAACGCACGGCTAATGCACAGCTTACAAATCCCAAGCGTGCATGGAAACACAGCGGGGATCTCCTATGCCACCATAATTATCCTGCCATTTTAATCTCTGATGGCCTTATGTGAGATTACACACGCCGGAGCATGTGCATGTATCAATGCCCTGCTACACCGCACACATTGAAACAAAGCAGACGCAAGAAGCCAAGACATAAACTCCTCTCTTATTTCAATGGCTCTGTAAACAAAAGACGCTTAAGAAAATCAAGCCCAGTGAAGTGAAAAATGTGTCTTTCAGGACATGTCCAAACTCATGAGGATCAAACGGCAGTGATGAGGGAGCTGATGACTGAGCATTAGAGTCAGCCACGCACAACACTTTCAAATTTACTTTGAAATGCTAACTGCTATTAAGTATTCTGTTCTACAGATAATGTCGATATTGCATTACATTTAGTGGTGACTTCAATTTAATCATTTTTATATCAAGGAAGCAATGCTTTAACCACTTTAATCACTTTTATTAATTACTTCCATCAGAAACTGAGGCTCAATGTAACATTCTTCACACACATCTCCCTCTCCCTCTGCTCTCCTCACCTCTAATCCACACTGGAACTGGGGCTGTCAGAATTGCTGCTAACTGTCACACCGCTGACCACTTCATCTGCTCTCCTCCCCCTTCCACCACACACAGGACCATCTCCGTTTGACCAGACACTGACCTCAGCAGAGTTCAGCTGGGAACCTTCACAGAGAGAAATAGCAGAAGAGCGTGTGGGAGAGAGGGAGAGACAGCTCAAGGCCCCAAGCTCACTCCGCTGTCTCATAAATGTATTGTCGCAGCATAGAACGGCTTTTTACGTTTTTTTTTTTTTAAACATTGTGGAGTCTGTACAACATTTGCATGTTAGAATTTATCGTCTGATTGGTGAACATTTTTGAATATTTACTGAGTCCTCTGAACTGGAATCGATCGATATTTACTTCACCCACCGAGCCTAGTATGCTCTTAATATTCTAGTACACTGTGTATATTATGGCATGGCATCGTATGGCTTTTTATTTTCATTTTATACACATTGGTGATTCAAAGTGCTTTACATAAAGTTAAGACAGTGGGAAAAAAAATCACCAAGATCCCATGTCCAGGGAAACAGCTGTACATACAATTATAATGCCATTTAGAAACAGATTTTAATACAAAAAAAACAGAAACAAGATACATACAAAGAATAATTAAAAATGGAAAAGTTTCTGCAGGATCTTAAAAAGTCTAACATTTTAAAACTCCAATTGAAATTAAAAAGTCTTAAATGTAATTACATTGCTCTTCTAGGTCTTAAAGTATTGTTTATACTTCTTCATTTTCTGACAAACTTCAGATCAATTTGCTTGAAACAGGCCTTTTAAAAACAGGTTTTAACTAAAAACAAATCACATAAAAATATAATGATTAAAAATGTAATACTAGATAAATATTAAAATAGCAAGGTTTCCACAGAATTTTAAAAAGTCTACAATTTTAAAACCCCAAATTAATTTTCAAACACACTTCAGACCAAGTGAGGACCAAACACAGATTTCCCAGCATGCACTGCCCAAGCTTTATCATTTAATTTTTTAACAAAGATGGCTGCCATTACAACCACAAATTAAGTATTTTTTTGTAATTTACAAAGGCTTTAAAAATTTATAAAGTTTGTATTCATGTAACAAATACACACACACCCACACACATGTCTGAAAAAGTAATTGAAATCACAAAATTGTAGTTTTAAATGAAAAATGTGCCATTGTTAGCCATGTAACAGTAATATTTCAATATTTCTCATGAGCTTTGTGAAGTGCATATATAGGTCCGAATAAATTATCGTACATCACAATAAATGATAGTTTTAAATGACAAATTTAGACTAATACCTCCCACAATATAACCTTGTGTATAACACATTTAAAATAAAAAAAATGATCAGAAGTTATGCATCCGCTGATCCTTCAGAGCTTTCACTAATCTAAAGTTCTTAAACAAATCTATAGATTGGTCTTAAATTTGACATGGTGAAAATAGAGAAACGCATAAAGATAAAATTGTTTGAACATTGGTGCTCAGTCAGTAAATGCAGATTATATTTTAGATGTACTTCTGTTGTCCTTCTACTATTTGTTTATTAATTATAGATTTTGTTGTATGTTTTTAACTTTAAGTTTACATGGAGTATTCTCAGAGTATTCGGATTAAGTGTAAGTCCAATAAATGAAACAGCAGCCATTGTGCAGGACTGAGTAATAGTCATATATGAATTAAAAAAAAAAAAAACACGTTTTCACACTGACAGAAAGTAGAGAGTCACCTTCTGGACTTATCAGTTTTCTAGTTTTATGATTTAAAAAAAAAAAAAAACATTTTCTTTAACTAAAATTAAAAATTGCATCAGGAGTGTTAGGAAACTGCTGGAGTGACAAGGAAACCATAATTGTGTCAAACCAAATCCTACAGCAACCCACCAAAAATGTAATTCTGGAAGCTCTTTTTATCCCAATAGCTTCACCAATGGGTTATACCATTTTACACAAAGTGGTATTGGTCATAGCTATTCAGATCTAAAGCATATAATATCTACACAAACATTAACGATATTAAACGCTAAAGCAGATACAAACTCAAAATACACCAAACATCACAAAACAAACAAGTTTACAAAACAATGTGGTTGTAACTAGGGGTGTAACGGTTCATGGTATGTATTGAACCGTTTCGGTATGGCCTGTTCGGTTTGGTACACTTGCGTACCGTTTCGGTATTCGGTATTTTTTATTAAATAATATAATATTATTAGCGCGATATTAAGCGCAGCGGAACAATGTTCCTAGGCGAGTTTCCGCACGGACAATATTGAGTGACGCACAGTAGCGCTGCATGGGTAGCTATGAGAAATGGCATCATGTGTAACGTCCACTGCTACGTTTATGTACCACATTATGTATGTATGTTGCCCTTGAGCTGCTCCCCAAACCCTCAGTGTGCTCGCTGCAGGAGTCTGTGTGTGTGTGTGTGTGTGTGCGTGTGCGTGTGTGTGTGTGCGCGTGTGCGTGTGCTTGTGTGTGTGTGTGTGAGGAGAGGGAGAGACGAGTGTGTGCGCTGCTCTTCCCCTGAAACCGCTACCCTGTTACATATTGTTTACTTTTATTTTGTGTTTTGAAATGTAATTTCTTGTGACGCTGAAGGAAGCTAACTATAAAGGTTTGAGTTTGAAATGATGTGTTCCACAGAGATTGGGTATGTGGCAGGCAACACATCTAACATTTTCTACTGCTGGAGATATTGTCACTGCAACCAGATCTGTGACCAATCTGTCAGAAAATGTGGATAGGTTAATATTTTTATCCAAAAACTTGAATAGTTAGATTTGTTGATATATAAGCTGAAGCTGTTGCTAGTGTTAAAAGTTTTCAGGTCCTAACTAGTTGCAGTATTTAATTTTTTATTTAAAAAATGTGTATTTCGTTATAAAGAGCGCAATTTATTTAAAATATCACCCAAATGTGTCACTGTTATTTATAACTGTAATTCTATTGTGTATTGCCAGCTTTTCAAAATAAAGATTTTGTAAGTTCTCATTTTTTTTGTACCGAAAATGAACCGAACCGAGCTCTTCAAGACACTGTACCGATCCGAATACGATTTTAGCGTACCGTTACACCCCTAGTTGTGACTATGTTGATGTCGCAGTCCAAGATGGCTGACCAACATGGCATGGTAAAGGCAGAGTTTAAAATGATCAGGTTTTGAACTTAAGAGGTTCGAAACAGTAATTAATCGCAATTTATATATCAATTAAATGTTATCCTCAAAAGTGTGAGTGTATTGTGTAGATGTGTAAGTGTGATGAGTAGATAATATGGAGCGACTGAATGTAAACACAAACATAGCACACCAAACATTCCACAAATTAACATTAAACATATAACACACTCAAAATAGTCACAGTTTTATCCAATGGTGACAAGGAAATATATTGTACATAGAACCTGTACATAGCAATTCATCTCCCTGCATACAAAATATAGTAAATAAGTGATAAAAAGAAAGAAAAACATTTCAATACTTTTGTGTTTATAGAAAAAAGATCAATGACCAGCATTGACAGATTTGTTGACCTGTTTACAACAGAAGTTTCATGTCAAAGGTGTCCCAGGAAGCGGCTGTGAAGGCTAATTAGCTCTGACAGACCTCAAAATTTCTATTAAAAAAACACAATTTTGCCTTTTTGGAGAGGGGTTAAAAAATGTTCTTGGCATTCTTTATATTTCAATAGTCCACCTTTGTCTCCTTTGACTGTCCCTGAATATTCAAGAAATGAATGTTGGCAGAGAGAAGAAAAGATATTAATTAAGAGAAGATTCAGCATTGACTCAGACTTGTACATAAGACAAAAGGTTAAGTAAATGCCAGGGCTGCTATGTCACCTCAAACAATGAGTATTAGCTTTGGAATCATTAATGTCTGCTGAGAAAACACAGTCAAATTGGAGTCTTGATTGCCAGAAAATGTGAGGCCAGAGCTGTTTCATTTCAATCTATAGTTAAATTAGCCTCCGACAGCGGGTTGAAAACACACAATTAACTGAGCTAGGTGGGGCGTAGGGGAACAGCACCTCTAATGCAACAATAGATTGAGCCTGGATTCCAAATAAGAAACATCTCATCACATTTGCAAATCAAGGAAAAGGGCTCCCGGGCTCTGAGAATTAAACCCTGGCATGTGAACTCATTGTGAGCTGCGAAGTCTCTTAGGACCCTTAACGAAGATGGTCAAAATGTAATTTGAAAAACAAAAAACGAACAACATGATGGTCCAAAATTTGAAAACGATGACAATGCAGCACTGGAAAAATAATAAATAAATTGTAAAAGTGCTCCGATGCTTTCCCTATTCAAACCCCAGGAAATTTCCGAGGAATTTAAGCAGTGTTGGTTTCCAAGCATATGGTGTTTTAATTCCTGTTTGTCTCATCTGGGTAACTCCGGCCCAGCAATTCTCTGACTTCATCCAGGGAAATATCCCAAGAAACAAATGCTTAAGATCAAACCGTTTCAATTTCCTCTTTAATAAGGTTTTCATTCATCGTGTTTTCAACACAATAATAAAACTGAGGATTTGGTTTACTTTCTGATTTACATGTAGGTATCTTTTCCATCTGTCGTTTTATCTCAGAAAACAATGGTCATTTTCTCGAAATCACTCCATCAGTGGTGTACACAAATACCCCAACATTTAGCCTGTGATGTCGAACACGAGTCCATCCAGAACAAGCAGCGTGTTCATTTTTAATCATGAGTTGCCTTTGTGGCCGCTGACAGCTAGTGAAGGATGACTAATAAGAGCGGTGGTGTTGCTTCCCCGCTGAGGTGGAATGCTCTCTTCAGAAGCAGAGCCCTGTAGATCATAATAAATTTCATTGCGGGATGGCTAATAATCGCACTGTTTCACTTTGGTGGCAATCAAAGCTACCACGACACGTCATGATTCACCAATTAAGGGGCCATATTTCTTCAGGCAAGCCACAACGAGTGCTGGTGAAGTCGAGAGATGTTAAGCTGAGCACACTTAATCATAAAGCCTGGATGATTTATTTTAGTACATACAGCATACCCCAAAACAAGCTGAACACGAAATGCTGTTTAGATGAAAATGCAAATGGTTTAGATAGATTTAACTTCTTCTATTGTAATGTAAAGATATAAAAAATATAAACACACACATGCATACGCACACATGTACAGATCTTCTCATAGAACCTCTCAGTCCCAGTAGAATCAGTGGAGGAACAATGTGATGCATCGTATGTTATTCAGTAAACCAACAAAAGTTATTGAACAAAGGGTTTCCATTTAGCTCCAACAGAACTGAGTTATACTGCAGAGAAAGTTCACAGGTACAAGCAGAGGTGGGTCCAAGTCACTACCGGCAGTCCGAATCAAGTCCAAGTCAATAGTGGCAAAATTTTATTTTTTACATTTTAAAACAAAGCAAGAATAGGTAGCTTTCCTGTGATTTGTCTGCCAACTGCATAAATGTAAATTTAATGTTAATGTATTTGAACCAAAAAATTGCAAAAATATAAGCATTAAATCTCAAAAAAAAAAACAACTAGAGATTTAGTAGAGATTTAAATGTTGATGTACATGAAAGGTCTGCTGTTAAAATATGTTGAGCCAACCTTTCTGGTAACCTTGAAAGCATATTTGATTGGAAAAAGTTCCAATGGAAAATGTTCACTGTGATGGACTGGCGACCTGTCCAGGGTGTACCATCACCTCTCAAACAATGTGAGCTGTAGACCAGCAGACCTTATAAGGGAATAAGCGGGTTAGAAGATTAATGAATAAAAAAATGAATGAATGAATGGAAAAAGTTCAGTCTTGTGCACATAATTCAAATCGAGTGACAACAGGAACAACCAATAGATGCGATGAGTTCTTAAAGAAGCTTAAATTTTATTGGCTGATTGCACGTGGTCTTTCTCTTAGTGTCTCTCTTTCGAACACAGAAGCATGCGCAAAGTGAACTCACACAGAGCGAAATGTGAATTAATACATTTTCAAGTCTTTCCAAGTGGAAGAATAGCCTTTATTTGTCACATACACTGTTAAATGTAATGAGATCGATAGAAACATACAAACTGTCATGTAAATCCAATCACGATATATAGTGAAATCACAGTATCATGGAAAAAAAAAATCACAAATATAATTTTATAATGTCATAGATTTCATGTGACAAATGAGAAGTTAATGAGGAAAAACCTCACATAATGACATTAAAGTGATATTGTCTATTTCTCTGGGCTGTTATCTCTTATTTCTGCAAATTATATACCTACATGACACATTTTTTTTTAATCAATCCAGGACATTTTTGGGATACCCATGTCTGCAAAATGCATATTTGAGTTTCTGAGTGGCATACTGCTTTGGTGTTTCAAGAAAACGTTTTTTAAATAGACTTTACAAATCAGTATTTAATCAGATTAAATGGTCACAACACCCTACAAAACTTTTTAAAAAGTCTGTCTAGAGACATTTACTTTGTTTTCAACAAAAAAACAAGTTTATTTTCAGTTCGGGAGGAACCAACCGAGCACCGAGACACAGAGCACGCTGCGAGGAGAGAGAGAGAAAGGCTATCTGGTGGAGGAAGTGCTGAGATACCACAGAGTGACACAAGTGTGGACTTGTTTGTTTGGACTCCGCCCAGCTTGATTGCGGACCGCTGAGTCACTGGACCCGGTCGGATAGACCTGCCCCCGCATAGAGATCGCTGGAGCATCGGCCGCCTGTGCAGCCAGGAAGATGCTGGGGGACACTGAGCACCGCCAAGCCAGGAGGCGGAAATACGATGCCATTGGGCATGGCTAACCTGCGCTTCACAGCGGACCTGAGATTCCTCATAAACTGGGTTAATCATAATGTGAGTGTGGACACCTCCGGCCTTTTTAATGTCGATGCAGCTGTGTTCGCAAAGCCTGTTTTTAATACAATGCCCAGGATGATTACTTTGCCCTTATTTAGGTACTACATATCTGCAGATGTTTGATTGTGCTCCAGCTGTTAACAATGATCACCAAAGTCGATAACCATCTGAGCAATCATCTACTTCTACGCTGCTCTATAAACACTCTTCCTCTTGCCGAAGTGAATTCGGCAGAAGTGAGAAAATTACAAGTTTTATATGCATACGTATTTTTTACACAAACCAGCTCCCTGGTATCTCATTTTCAATGGGTTTTCACAACTGAGCTTTGAAACCCTCTTGCTGAGTCTCAGTTGTGCTGTGATTTAATATTTGTTTCATAATAATTTGCACAGCTAATATTAGTCAATTTGTGAGTGCCAAGTGAGTGATTTGCATATTTCTTAGTTGAGTTTAAATTCTAAATTATCCACAGAGGTAAATCTGTTTATGGTGAGTGTCGCCTACCCTGACCTAGTCTTTTGGCAAGTGTGAGGTGGTCTTGAACAGACATATAGAGCACTGTTGCATTCCTATGAGATACCTCCACACATGCGCTCCGCCACTAAACACTGCAACAGAATTTGACACTAACCCTCTGCTACGGTTTAGATGCCTGCAGAGTAAGAGACAGAAAATGACAGCGAGAGGGAGATAGAGTGGCAGCAAGAGAGAAAGGAGCCATATGTGCCCACACAGCTACAGCATTGATGCGAACAAACTGACTTGTGCATCACTTCCTGTAGCACATGCCTACACTACTGGTGAAACATAAGGAAAACTTACTACAGTTTAACAGCCCAGAACCACAAACAAAACACCTCTTGTTTATTCGGTCTCTGCTCACGTTGAATTAAGGCTTCAATTGCAGTATTTTAGTTATTACTGCCAGTGCTGTTCCCCCTAATGTGACAGCTGTTCCCAGACTTACTTTAACTGCTTGTAGGTTAAATACTATGTTTTGGATAATGAGACCAATAGGAGAGTGGGAAGCCCCTGGGGCTCGCTCCACTGCAGGGAAGTCTCAGGGTCTGAACTGGAAATTCCAGCTGCGGGAAGAAGAGACACAAAACATAGGAATCAAAATAAATAAATAATGATGAAAAATTGGACAGAGAGGAGTCGACATGGCTCCCCCAGGAACAAGCGCACCTCTGATCTGCCTAGTGTTTCAAGAAAAAGTAAGGTCTTGAACCCCAATCCTTAGACATATAACAAAGCACACTTTAGAGCTGCCATGCACAACTATGAGCTCAGAGGCCTGGGAGAGTCCCAAGACAATGGCTTCTCTATCAGCCCCAGGACAAATATCTAGACAGCAATACTTTTCTGCTTCAGTGGCTGTACTGTATGTAACAGAGGATGGCAGAGGAGAGGGAAGAAGAAAGTGAGAACAAGTAAATCATTCCGTTAAGAGCTTGTGTATACCTAAACATCATGACAGTACTCCTCCTCCAGGGACAGACAGCAATATCAGGAGGTCACAATCTGATATGTGGGTAACCAAATGCAATACATTGCTGATTTAAGGTGTGAGGTGAAGTTTAATGTTCCTGGATGGTAAAACAATATTACAAACTCAAAAAAGCTGACAACCCAAAAGCTTAAACTTTTTAAAATGAGTAAAAATTAATGACCTCTTAAATGCACAATAACATCCTCAATTATCATTCAATCTACAACCTAGCTGTTCTTAGTTTTGGTAATAGTTGTCATAGTTGTCATAGACGTCTTCTATAAGCACTTCTAGTAATTAACCATAAAAAAGTCTAGGGCCTTTACATTGTTATTTTATTTTTTATTTTATTTTATTTTTTTTGCTACTTTACAATTTGCTCAAATAAATTACATTTGAACAGATTTTTGTGGAAATGCTTGATATCCTTTTTAAGTACGACACCAGCTTCTTTTTTTTTTTTACACGATAATTGTACAAAAAAATACAATTCCTGAAATCAAATTTTGTGATTTTGTTTTTAAAGCAACAAAAAAAGAAAATTGAGAATTAACAGCTTTTATGTTTTATAAATCATAAATCCCGAAAAAACCAAAGACAAGGTCAAAAGAATGTGAAAAAGGCTAACCTCATGTAAAGCTTATACACTGTTTGTTCCATTGTGCTTTTTTGAGCCAGAACTTTGAAAAATATAAGTCTATCACAGGTTTTGTACTTCCAAGAGGTATCCTTTCTTTCACCACTAGAGGGCACTAATTGCATGCATTTGGGTTCTGTAAGATGAAACTGAAAGACAATACTGCATTTTATCACATTTTCATTTAAATTACCTTATAAATGATGTGTAATAACTCTTGTAATGTTCAATAAAACATCAAAACCTAAAACCATTTAATAAAACATTATATTTGAAATCAGACTTAAACAATAGGTGGGTCTTCTCAGTCCAATATAATTCAAAACAGCGGCTATGATTGGCACACGCACTGGTGCGTGCAGGAATTCTAAGGGTTAGCTGCCCCCTAAAAAGTAAGCTTAATGTATTAATTCATCAGTCATTCAGTCATTTTCATTTAAATTGTTTTAGAAATGTTTACTTTTTGAAACAAACATGAAAAAAGGAAAACACATTTTTTTCATGCTTATTTCAGAGGATCTCTTGATGCCCTTTTGCTAGAAATAGATGCAAAACTATGGCCGGCATTGATTTTAGTACAAATTTGTCAGCAATGTGGTCATGACTACCAGTTCAAAGATAGTTATTTTAATCTTTTTTTGTACAACATATTTTATGTGACATTACAAAAATAAAATGTAAATAGTTCTTTAGATGACAAAACTCTTTAAAACTTTTTTTCCAACACATATGTAATCCTAACCTGAACTATAATAACTAATATGTGACTTTCCTGTAACATATTTTGGAAGGCGTTATCAGACTACTGCACGCCTATTTATACCTAACCAACTTTCCATCCTATAACTTTGTCTATAACTTTGAACATCCCTGAAACATCACAAAGGGTTCACAGAACAGATTCTTATCTGCTTGGTATGTTAGTAGCCAGTACCTAGTTCTCATCTGCAACGCTGCTCATGATACTAAGTAAGTCCAAATAATGAACTTGTGAATTGTTCAATTTTATTTTGAGAACAATAAAAAATACCTTTGCTATTTTTTGTAAAATGTTTAAAAATACTTTCTTGTTTCTCTAAATATCCAAATTTAATAATGCCATTTAAAATATATTTTAAAACATTAAACTTTTTTTTTGCCATTGCACAACAGATGTTCTCCATATTTATTAAATGAATAGGCTTTTTGCCACTCAAAGTCTTCTGGCTACTTTTGCAATTTTCAAATGACTTTGCCATCCATGGAAACCACTGATTAAAGCCAAACTAAGGTCTTTCGAGCAGTGAATGTCCAGGGAAAGCCTCCGATGTAGGCCAAACCCTGACTGTGTGTTAATGAGGACACAGGTCTAAGGGCTTGAGAGCTGGCATACAGGCAGAGCTCCCACCTTGCCCAGTGTCGGCCCCTGGCACTGCACAGGCTAACTATCCATCACTGGCACACACAAGCCTGCAGTGCTGCTCTACAAAGAGAGGGCGAATGGACTTCCTGTCGGCAGGTCAGCTCTGCAATTACACACAGGCAAAGGTAAGAGAGGACAAAGCCCTGCTGCAGGCCTCAACCCCTTCAACCTCAAACCGAGAACAGACTTAGAACTTCATTTATTTACATCGAGCTGCGCAGTGTAAACAAAAACTCCCATATCGTTAATAACACAGTGGACTTGAGATAAATGAACTTGCTTTTCATTTTACCACAAGCGCCATAGTTTTTAATTGAGCGTCCCTTAATTTTTTTTTAACAACTGCTCGGTTTCGCCTCAGGAGAGATGTGGGCGATATATGGGCATGCATGAACAGTTTTGATATATCAGGATGTAAAACATCAGTCAGACGGAGTGTGCTATTGTGTGTAACCTCCACTATAAACAGTGTGGTTTGTGCATAGCTGTGGGCTTGAGTACAGAGCAGGGCTATGAGGAGACCATATGGCGAAAGACACAAGAGTCTCAGTCAGCTTTCCCCCCACCACTGGAGAAGGATCCACATCAGTGCTCTCACTTGCTCGCTCAGACACTCTGCTAATTGCATCCTGTGTTTGTCAATCAAAATCCATTTTCCTTTCCTTTTTTCTTTGCCTTTTACCACCTTCTTTTAATTCCCCTGTTGCTCAAAAGCTTTTTGTCACTCTTTGCGTGTCTGATGAGGGCTGGTTTGAAATGCATTCCATCTGAAATGAATTGCTCTGCAAATGTTGGCAGTGTGGCATTGAACCCCTTGGAATTCTACACACCGCTTTGTTGAAACGTGAGGGCTTCTGTTGTCACCCAAACCACACGTTTCATTTGTATGAGCAGCACACAGGAGAAAGTGAACTTGGCTTTGGAGCAGGGTCATGATAAAGTCGCTCTTCCACTCAGAGCTTTTCAAGAAAGACAAAACAAATTAGTGAAGCACTAGAGATGATGGAGTTTGTTGAAATAAAATAACTCACTGATGAACACGGCCTGACAGTGGGGGATTTTTCACTGTCTTCTTGCAGCTGGAGAATGACATATACTGTAATGAATGGCTTCAAATGCAGTGTGTGGAAAAAAAAAACTGAATTATTTTATATATATATATATATACTTGCAGAAACATCTTCTGATGCACAACCTTGGACACATCATCAGTGTTGTTTCCTGGGCTCACGGGATGTTTCGGGTCTCGCAATAGACACCCTCCTCCAGGCTGACCAGACCCCCGCCTGTGTCCAAGTGGCATGCTATTGCCCCCACCTTTCTCCTCTCTTCAACCAGAGCCATCTTGACGCTTTCTCTGCTGCCTCCCTATGCCCAGTGCACCATAGGCCTTGTTCAGGGTGTGACTAGCAAACCCCCAACTGCCCACTTCAACTGGCATGCACCAGGTCCTCCAGTCATTTGTCCGACACTGCTCCTCCAGCTCCATATGACAAATGTCTGGAGGACCTGGTGCATGCCAGTTGAAGTGGGCAGTTGGGGGTTTGCTAGTCACACCCTGAACAAGGCCTATATATATAAATATATAAACACAGACAGAGATATAGAGTACACTTCAAATTTTAACTTCAACAGTTAAAAGGCGCATTCATGCCCCTCCTCAGTTGTCAGACGTACAGTTCACTGCCCCTGACTCTCATTTTATATATTGCATTGGATGATTGTTTGTGTGAACAAAGATGAGAATAGTGTTTTTTTAAATGTTCATAGCTCTCTGGATTTTCAACGTTCTATTAGGTGAGGGTAAAAATCGTATATTTTCCTAGCACTGAGCAGCCACAAACAACACCTATATATATATACATGGATTAAATGAAACTACCAGAGATTATTGTCTTTTATAGCATTGCCAACCAAAACTAGTGCCCAGGTAAAGGGAATAAATCAATTTTGACATCTTCAGAAGCACCACTTGAAGTACGGCGCAGAAAATCCTGCATGTGGATCTTTATCTGGAAAGGTCAGAATGTAATACTTCCTCACTCCAGCAAAGAGCTCAATGAACACACACTTTAATTACTGCCCATAGGACGTGGATTAAGAGACTAAATGAAAATGTCATATAAACGACAAAGAGAAATCTGTGTTATCACTGCTTTAACTGATCTTATCATGGTGCTATAATCGCAACCACTTCCATTGTAGGACTGAGCACCAAAAATGCCTTTCCTTGTCAGCAAAAGATGAAGATATATATTTTTATTTATTTATTTGTTCCATTCAATTGCATTGGATTGCAATTGCATAATATCAGAATTTTTATTCCTCTGTTTTCTTTAAATGTTTAATCTAAAATGAACCATTTAATTTCATTTTATCAACTCCTGCACAGTGTATTTATAGGATTCTTCTCTTATGCCTGTGGTTATCTTTAGAATAAGACATCACAAAAGGTGGCCCCCTACCGCTACAAATAAAAACGTAATAATCATTTAATTTAAATGGTTCATTTAAGATTTCTTCTTTTTAGTAATGTCTACTGTTAGAGAAATACAATATGAATTGTTTAAATTCAGAGAAGTGTTGACAGAAATATTTGACATGAATCATTCACTTCTCTGATTACCCAACAGTTTTAAATGTGCATGCTGTCAGCTCAAGTGGAAATGATTTGATTAGAGATGATTAGAGATCAGGGCGGATACACGGTTGAATGAGAAACAAGGACAAAACAGCATAAGCTGCAAGATAAATTGTACATAAAAATACACCAGCTAATGTAGCCATATAGCTAACATAATCAGGTGCATGATTTCAATGGGATTAAACTACACCTGACTTTTTTAGTTTGATTCAATTGAACAAGAGTTTGTTTTCCCTTTTAGTTTGGGGCGTTTGGGCAAGTAAAAAATCAATAATCAAACTAAAAAGTGGACTTTAAAAAACGGCCCAAGACCTGCTCAAGGAAGTAGTCTCAGTGGTATGTCAATGAACTCTAGAAATGTTAGTGTGTGGTGAGAACATGATCCGAAATCCCCCAAAAGAATAAAAAATCTCATGTCTGCTTAATATGTGCCCAGCGGGTCCAGTGGAGTGCGCGACCGGACATGGATAACAACCGCCATTGGATATTTTATATTTTCAATGACAGATTACAGCAATGAATCATGAAAAGCAGAAATGTTATGCATTTTGAATGTGTAACTGTCCACTTATTGACATTTTTGTGCACTCTTTTCATTAACAAAAACTTGTGTGCATCAAGTTATCGTCATAACAGAGACTTATTTAGCTAATCAGTGTCTCGGTATCATCACAAGAAAAAGGTTCGTCAATGAAATAATTTTGTTATAGTCGTTGTTTCCTTCATGAAGAAAAATGTGTTCACAATGTCCTCAAAGAATCAGTTGATGGGACAATATGAGAACAGTTCTTTCAATCCAAAGACACCACCCAGACTTTTGAAGCCATGGCTGCTCATAATCTAATTAGCAGCAGATTTCTGTTCACTGTCAAAATGGAAGCTAATGACATGCAATTTGTGTCTTGATGGTTTTGGGTGTGAGTGCAAATGTTATGGTTTTTAGAAGGTAATATGCAATTTTGGTGTTTAGATTTGTCCCTTGTTCATTCATTTTACTACCCATTTGTCATGTTCGTGGCGAAAAACAGCCTCTAAATAGAACAGCTCTAAAAATCTATCGTAATAGATTACAGATATAAACACAAAAAAAATTGCATATTACCTTCTAAAAACAACCACATTTGCCCAGACCATGATATCAGCAGGTCATAAGATTCCTCTGACTCTGAAGATTCACCATGTATGTCATGGGTACATTTTTTATTTTTATTTTAATTCTAAGCATTTTCCCAAAACATGTAAAAAACAGTTTTGTCACCAAAAATCATTACATTTGCTGAAACAGAGAAAAAGTTGTGGTCAACTTTAGACTAGGCTGAAAAAGTCCTATTTTTAGTTTTATTTCACCGTTGGAACAACGTGCAAACACCTTGAAAAAGCAACACATAGAAAAGAGTGATTATTATATGATTTAGAATGTAGATTCATTAAATAAATCATTCATTTTCCAACCTACTTATTCCCTTTTGGGATCTCCAGCACACATTGGGCAAGGGGGGGGGGGGGGGTACACCCTGGACAGGTCGCCAGTCCATCGCAGTAGAAAGTAAATAAGTCCTGAAAATGGTATGAGCTGTATCTATAGCGGTGTTTGATCTGAAATGGAACACTATTTAGTTTTCTGTACAATAGACTACATATTGTATTTTTGACCTTTTAGGCTTTATTTTGAACCGATAGGACAGTAGCTAGAAAGTTGAATGAAAGTTGGATGGAGTGAGGGGGAAGGTGTAAAATAATGCCGGGTTCAGGATTCAAAACCACGTCGCCCTGCCCAACCTCACATTTGGACAGGTTGGTCGCATCTCATTTACATGTACATACGTTATGCATCCAGATGCATGTTTAAGAAAAAAAAACCTAACACACAATTCCAGCCACCTGGTAAATTATTATCATTCTGGTGATTTTAGACACTGGTAAAAGACTTTCAACAGAAGGTTTAATATGGTAATGTTGCATTTTAGGCATTTCTTCTTTCTTCTGCTGAGAGCAGGTCGGATGATGTGGTAATATGCGCTGGCAGCCAGTGTCAGCTCAGCCTGCACACCTCTCACAAATTAGAAGCTATTTATCCTGAGCACCCGGTACTCAATGGAAGTGATTACATAGACAGTCAAAGCCTATTTACACACTATGTCTTCATCAAAGCAGAAAAAGGAAATGACATATTCTATTTCAAGTACTGTATCTAAATGAGCATAGGCAGAAAAGTGGAGCTAAATTAGTCTAAAATTGCAGTTTTACAAAGAAACTCAATGTCTAAACATAGATTCAGCTAAACGCATGATTGGTTTGCTCGATCTCTTTAAACATAGATCCAGTGGAAGAATATCTATGTGATGGCGTTCACAAAAGACAATGCAATATTGTTTAAATAACTTCAAGGGCTTTATGTACTTGTTTATTCTTTATTTCTAAATGAGATCAAAAGAAGAGTTGAAACCATTTAAACCCCAACTGGGAGCTAAAAGAAAACATGAAAAAAAAACAATAAAAAGAAAATGAATAGATAAGTCAACAACTGAATAAACAAATAAAAGTACAAACAGTAAGACATGTGAAAATCCTGGGAGAATTGCCCCTTTGAGTTCAATTCTTTTTATTTCTTTTTCCTTTAGCTCCAGAGGGCTGGCGGAGAGAAGCTCTCTGGATCCACTGGTCCAGAGTGACTTGGATCTAATTAGTTGAAAGGAATGAATAATTATCTCATTTCTATTAAACTCGATTTGCATGTTATAGCAATCAGCAAGACAGTTGTTTTTCATCAATGTGACCTTGTCGTGCATGTCTTGCAGATGTACGTAGAGATCGAGAAGTAAAAGCCAACCAGTCAATGACCTTGACCTAAAATCAGAAGTAATTAGATGTCACTGTCAGACATTCTACATTTCTCTCTTTCAAAAACAATGTTAAATAATAAATAAATAAATTATTTTTAAAATTATATAAATATTAATATTTTATTTATTTAATTTTGTCAATCCTTTAAGGTTACATCAATGTGTTC